>JAGFPH010001584.1:128674-142544 GCA_018207615.1 Philaenus spumarius
ACCAACGAAAACTACTTCATTCAAAAACTACAATGAAATTTATAGGACCCGGCAATGCTTCGCTATTGCTTGATTTAATTTTAAGGGTAGTTATACCACTTCACTTATGTAATCGAATTGCAAATGCTTTTTTGTATCAATTAAGAATAATATTAAACAATTTAACTTTATAGTTTGTAGGAATTTACTGCCATTTAATTTTATTGTATATGGGTAGCTATCACATTTAAATCTATTTGTTTGTGGTGATCATATTCTCTAAAAAATCTTGGTACTAATATGTGTAAATTATGAAATTTTAGTTAAATTAGTTGAGTAGTTTCTGATAATATAGAAGAAGTAAGTGCATTACTTTTTAATTGTAAGGGTAGTTATTCCATTTAATTCTTTTGACTTAGTAAACACATTCCAAATAGTTTTGTCTATCCCTTAAAAATAATATTCCATAATTTTAGCTTTATTGCTTTTAGTACATTAGTTTAATGTATCCTTCATCCGATTTTAGGACAGTTACACCATCGTAATTGGAATTAAAAGGGCTACAAAAAAGGTGTCTTGACTTGATATGTTTTAATTTATATTTATTGTATAGGTGTAGCAACCCCATTTCAATCCCTTAGACTGTTTAATTGTGTCTAAACACTCCTGGCAATAATATGGATGAAATGTGAAATTTTTAGCGAAATCGGTTCAATATTTTTTGAGTCTACAAAGAAACGAAGAAAGAAACATTAATTTTTATTTATATAGAGATTTTGTTTTCTTTAATTTTGTAAACAGTGATGTTCGGTAAAATGAGCTGTTTCAGTGCTTACGGGCAACAAACTGAAAAAGGTGCAAATATTTTGCCACTTTTGCAAATATCTCGGAACGTTCCAGGAAATTTTGGTTGCAAACTTCAAATTCAGATTCAGCACCCCAGAGATATATAGAACCGCAGATAAAGTGACTACTTGAGTTTTGTCCACGTGCAACTGCCATTTGACTGGACTAAATACTTCGACTACACGATTGACTTTACACAATACAAATCATACTTAATTTTAGTTTAAAATAACAACAAAAAGTATAACATTATATGGCCTGGAGTAGATAAAAAATAATAAGAAATTGTTGCAGCCGATTACACAAATATTGTGCCCACAGTTCTGAAAAATACATTTGACAAACACAACATTGTTACACATATTACCAACAATAGCACCTGACAAATTTTGTGTAAAAATCTAAAAATTCCTACTTACTAGAAGTCAGGTGTTTATAAAATAGATTGTGATGACTGTGAACGTTCCTACGTCGGACGAACAGGGATGAAATAGGGACGAATTATTAATGACATTGAAGTATTTGACATATTACTCCGAAATGTTTTCCGATTTCATGGTAAAGTCGATTTCAATTTGTAAAAGTTTCATAGTATACACTATACAAGGCATTTAAGGTTCACATTAACTAAAAAAAAATATTTTTGATTTCTAGTTTTTTGTTGATTAACAATCGACATAAAATTTCCTTTCCAATGATATGTAACACATTGTATAAAACAATTATTATGATATGAAAACAGCTAATAAATGTAGGTATTACACAGAGTCCCAAATGGATTTTTAGCAGTAGCCTTGATTAGAATCGTGATTTTTGCTTTTATGCATTACTTGTTTCTATACAGTGACAAATTTTGTTTTACAAGGTTGGCAAATCTGTTTATAATCAAACTACCTGTTTCTTTTTGCTGCAGAATAGAATATAACAGCGAGAGGAAACAGGTCTAGATAGACAATAAGACAGCAATATTTATGACTCCCTAATTTTTAATTACGTTTAATAAATCACTCGTGAATACAAATTATACAGGTTTAGGCTTAGTAAAAACCAATTATACTTATTATAACCACTCATAGATGGTGCTGATGAAGTTGTTTTTACTAGTACGTGTAATACTTACAGAGATAACTTACTGAGTAACTAAAGACAGAGATGTTCAGAAGATCAGAAAATACTGGGTTCGAATTTCAGCTAGAGACCTGGTAGCTTTTCATATCTATCTGTCGTTTGAGGGTAGGAGGGTGGAAGTAAAGCAAACGGTAGTTAGCTAGCTTCCAAGCAGATGACTAATTACCTGGTCTCCAGCTTTGGATGTTTTGCATACTTTTACTTGTTTGTTGTGTAGATACAATCTGAGTTTCTCCCAAGTAACCAGTACATCTTCATAAATTGCATGTTTAATTAATTCTACCTACTTCTTTTAGACAGTGTAGCTTGGCATGAGTGTCATTCCCAAGTATTTAGCAGTATTAGACACAATTACTAAATGGGAATTTATTTTAATAATTGGATTTTTCTAGTTGTAAAATTAACATATATTCGCTTAGGTTGATTTAATTTTAATCTCCATTTTTTTATCCAAACGCTAACTCTATCATTTATATTTTTAACAAAATTACAAATACAAAACTAAACCATAATTAACATTTTTACCTTGGGTTTGAAAAAAGGTAATTATTTATCAAGTTTCTATAAGGATGAGCCTTTTCTGGTCTACATTGAAAACGTTTGATATGTCTTCCAAAAAAAGACATTTTTGGGGGAAGGCGTCAATAATGAATCACACACCAATAGTTGTTTATCACCAAATAAACTTCATCGATTAGGCCTATCTATAATCTTTTCTCAGCACCAAGGACAAAACTAGGACTAAAGTCTCATTCCAATTAAATATTTTCTTGACACATGTTGCACAACTTGTCTAACTTGTTGTGTCTAGTCGGTGCAACAACCCCGATAAAATAAAAAAGCTGAATTATATATTTTTTAAATTTGTTGTAGATACCTGGGGCGACAATTTGGATTGGAGCCGCATATGTCGTTTGGGCTTCAGGCCGGCCCTGTATAGAACACATGTTCTTTATTTGTATTGTTTTGTATGAATTTGAATTCATTATTTACAATTACATTACGGTATTTGTTAACATAAAAAACCAAATCATCTACAGCAATCATTTTTGCAACAATTTTCAACAGCATAGAATTTTCTAAAGCAGCAGAGTAGATTAGTAATAAGTAAATTCATTTGTGGTTTATAAAGTAGGCAGACACAAGTCTTCCATTTCTTAAATTTTTAGATTGTGTTAGTTTTTTGCATACATTTTGGTTTTACCCAATTACTTATCTTGAAAATCCAGCGCTTTAGTCAGTTCACTTACAGTCACTTCAATGGTAAAGATCTTATTTTCTCCAACAAACACTTCGGTTTTTTCCTGAACAAACACTTTCCACTAAGAAGGCTTGGCTAAATTATTACAATATATATATACACAAACAATTATTTTATAAACACTTTCAATCCAAAATACATAGTAATCAGTAAATAACATACTGTAATTGTGTCTTATGTACATTTTAAGTGTCTATTTGTGAAATAAAGAAGTAGGTACTTCATTCCCTGAAGGGAAATTTCTTTGTGAGAGAAGTGAATAACTGACAAGCTGCACTTAAATGTGTAGTATTTCAATAATAATGTAGGGTTGATAATGTTATAAATTAGTGTAAGGTTGCACACAATTTATATGGAGAATTTGTAATGTCTGAAAAAGACTATAGATGTTAAACATACTTTTATCTGCAATTTAAACTTAACTTTCAATAAAATATTTTTTCACATCTTTTGTTGTTTGATTCAACCACTTTAGCTTCTCACGCTTGAGTTTAGAACCCATCAATACTACCAGGTCTTCGGAAATCAGCATTTGCTTGAACTACATTGTGTCCCTTACATGCAACAGCAGTAACAAATGATTTCCAGATAGTGTCGATCTGTAGCCTTTCAACAGAGTGTCCGATTTTTTCCATTCCTTTAACAAATTCCTGCAAAAAAAAAATTAAGCTACTGTTATTGCATAATTTACGTTATATGTTTAAACAAGGTAACTTAATAAGGTGTGACACGGACCATATATGTAAAACTAGACTCTAGCTATGGTGGGGATGGAAAATTAGTAAGTATGGAGTAAGAAGTAATCACTGGTCCCAGGAACAGGGAGGTTCACAAAATTGTTGATGTTTTAATTTAAACAAATAGACTTTAAAACAATTTGGTGCGTCTGACATTATTTAATAAATGTGTCCGAAATATGAGATACAAAAAAATATTATGCTATGATTTTATAGTTCATACATTTTTTTTATTTCAATGTAGGTGTACTCCGTGTACTAGACCAAAACACATTGCTTATAAATACCTTGTACATCTCAATATAATCAATCTGGTTGTTTTTGTTTGTTCCTATCACTTCTAAGTCCACAAGTAAATCTATTGTCTTCAAAACACATACTTTTTAGAATCGTATTATACATTGTAGCCAACTATTTTACAAAGAGCAGTTAAAATTGTTTGATAATTACCTTCAAAGTTCCATACTCATAATATAACTTCATTGGTTCCAATTGGTGGTGTATTCGAGGTGCATCAATGGCTTCTTTGATGGTTTTGTTGTACCAAAGATTATAAATTGAAACCTATGAAAAAAATAATGTACATTGAATTGTAATAACCCAAAATTATGATAACATGGAAATTATTTTGTTTCTCATCAAATTCATTAGATAAACTTTCATTTATATATTTTTCAGAATTAATATAAAAATATTCTTGAACAAATAATAAATGTAATTTCTAAAAGGTTGTAGGCTACAATTCAAATAAATTTATTTTTCCTATATATAGTTAACTATTTCTATAACATTTATTTTATTTTGTTAGTTCTATTTAATCATGGTAAATAATTAAACTAATTTAATTTATGTATTTACTTTAAATTTTAAATTGATATTGGAGCACCTATTCCTAATATTCCGTAAGAATTAAAATAATAATTGTTATAGAAATGCTTCTATCATAATTCTAGAGCCAATGTCTAAAGGATTTTAAACATGTGATTTGTTTAACATTTTGAACATGATAAACATTCAATAGTGATTTCTTTATATGGAACTTACATTATCACTAAGATCAATATGAATTATAATATAATATTCATTGAACATTTAAAGCCCATAACATAGTTTTTATATACAGGGTGTGTGAAAAGCCTGAGAATGGTTTAATATGTTGTATATAAGGAAAATTTGAAGGTAAATGTGATTGAGGAACCTACTCTATGTAAAAATACTATTTTATTAAGATTTCAAAAAATTTATCCGCCATCTTCAATCTGCCAATTTGAATGTAACTTTGTTTTTTTAAATGGGAAGGTGGTCATACATCATTTCGATGTAGATTTTCAAGAGAAAACCGCACATCCATATCTGAATCCATTCTGAAGATATTTGCATTTACTTACATTGAATTTTATCATTTAGTGTAAAAATGAAATAAAATAAATTGGAACGTCTTACGTATCAAATTTTTATGTTAAATAAAATTACACATTGTCAAACAATAAACTCATAAGGTATTAATTTAATGTACATAAACTTTAACAATAATGAACAGTAATAATACTAATAATGATATGATTATTAAATTAATCATATTTAAATGATTCAATGTAAATAAATGCACATATCTTCAGAACGGTTCGAAATATGGTTATGCGGATTTCACCATTGACTTTATTTTAAAATTCTGCATTGAAACGATGTACCACATGAACACTTTCCTATTTAAAAAAAAATTACATTCAAAATGGCAGATCTAAGATGGCGGACAAAATTTTTAACATTTTAATAAAATAGTATTTTTACATAGAGTAAGGTTCCTCAATCACATCTACCTTTCCTTATATACGAAATATTAAGCCGTTCTCAGGCTTTTCACCCACCCTTTATAAATAGCTCTTGATGATGTTTACCTTTTTGATGGTTAAAGAAGCCAAAACATTTCTACAAATAGTGACAAACTCAAGTTTACCCATGAAAGGGAAATGCTGATAAGTAGGTAGCACTAACTTAGAATGCACTAAGTTAGTGTGAAATTTCAAGAGGCTATGTACTGAAATTCAAATTGTTTATAAGGAGGGTTTCAACAGGTCTTTTGCACTATATATAAAGTAAATATAATTTTTCTCTTTAGAACACAACAAAGCATTAAAATAGCCAAATTTGTAAATAATAGAAAAGATTAGATAGCACTGAGGATGAAAGTAGATGGAATTATTAAAAGTAAAATTAATGAAAGACAATAATTTTATTGTAAGCAATGGAAGTAATGTCAACACAATGTCATTTCATCTTGGAACTTGTAACTTCAATAAGATAAACAATAAGAGTATAAACACTATAGGACTGGAGAGCCGGAGGTTAAAGAAATTAACATGTGTGTAATTTTATAAATGTCAATTTGCAAAATGTGCTCTTTAAATAATAATAGTTAATTCTCAAAAATAAATAAATGTTTGGTTTGTTTCTTACTAATTCTTTTAGGATTTTCTAATTTCCTATAAAAATGAACAAGTGTATTCTAAAATCAAGTTTAAAACACTTTTTGGAGTTTGATTTTCAAATAATACTTTATAATCTAGTAATTATTTTGTAAAACTTGTGAATAAAAATGGTTTTAAAAGAAAGAATTATCAAAATCGGTGAGTTTAAACTGGCAGAAATATATTTGTCTTAGAAGGATGATATTTTAAACCAGTAATAAGAGTTAACTACGGTATAGGGCCTACTGTAGGTACTTTGCAAATCCTCCAATGAAATTCCTTATTATGATAAAAAAATACTTCAAATTTCGGTTTTGTTTCCAAATATGTAAAACAACTTGATAGCTTTTTAAAATGTTCTTAACTCACTCATTTAATTGACAAATTAACTATTTATTAATAATTTTCACTTGTTTTAAAATAATTTGTAAATCTTTATTATATTTCATTTTGTTGTCATAGAGTCATGAAGTGGATGAATCAGTGTCATGTTATCATAAGTTATCAATGATCGAGCTCAACAATGAACAGCATTCAGAGTAATGTTGATTCAGAGATGAAAAGGCAAAGAGAATTTACACATTTAAATGCAGAACCAGAATCCTATTCCCTCATTGACAAGTACTTGTAGTCATAGTCATAGGCATAACTAGACTATAACTGCATATCATAGGTTGAAAAACTGGGAGCGTTGGAGGTACAGATCACCCAAAATAAAGGGAAATTCAGACAATTTTTGACATTATAACTAATCTATAAATAGATTTTAAAGCAACCTGGAGCATCTGAAATAACTTGAACGACTAGCGTCTAGTTGGTATGACATGCATACATATAGTTAGTTGGCATATACAATAATTATGCTGTGATTAATAGCTAATTTTTATCTTTTTCTTTCAATGAAGAGTGTTCTATCCAAAAAAAAATCCACTCCTGGTTTCGAATATGTTTGTAGCAGAAACAAATATAATTATTTGCTGTTACAAATATAAAGCTAAAATTAGAATTGATTACATTTTAAAAATTAAGGGCAATGAGTCTACTTACTAATGAAGTTGATGTTGTAATTTTTGTTCCCCCAGCAGAGCCTAATGCTAATCGGACATCTCCATTTGAATCTACAAAAATAGTTGGACACATAGAAGACATAGGTCGTTTGCCTGGCTTTATGTAGTTAGCTGGAGAAGGTGAAACTCCAAAGAAATTCTGATATGTTGATGAAAAATCGTCCATTTGATTATTCAGTATAATCCCTGTGCTTTTGGAAACAAATTTGCTGCCAAATCTAAGTACAAAGTATGTTTTAATGTATTACTTTAAAATACCGGTATAAAATATAACATAGAATAAATTATTAACTATTACTAGTATTGCTGGTGCTACGACGCGTCTAAGCTTGTGCCTTATGGAAGGCTTGGGACGGCGTCCGAGCATGCGCAGAGCGACGTATCTAGTGAGTCGGAAAGAAGGATGGACTTCTGCTACAAGCAATATAACTAAAGGTGTGTAAGTAGAGTATTTCAGATTTACATATGATAAGTATTTCAGAAACATATAGCATCACAAATTTAATACCTAGATTGCCTTAAAAACTCACTAAAATACACAAAATGTTCAAACACCCCGGTGGTGTGTGCCCCCCCAGCATTTTACTCACGAGCCACCACTGCCTAACTATGCTGACGGGGATTTTTAATTTGGAAAATGTGTACCTACAACTATAAGGATTATTAAACTGTAGGCATATTTGTTAAAAAATTGCATTTATTTACGTTGTTATAGATTTAAAAAAACATAAAAATATTATCTTTCAATTGATTTAACTTTCTCCCCCTTTACCATAGTATATGGAGAAAGTATTGTATTCGTCAAATTTTTCGAGTTTGAGTTTTTGGTGGAAATGTCCGTTTTGGGTCCCCCTGAACCTAAAAAAGTGGTTTTCAGAGTGATGTCTGTGGGGGTGTCTGTGTGGATGTTATCAGACCTAGAGCCTAAACCAGTCGTCCGATTTTGATGAAATTTGGTATGGAGGTACTAATCTAAGGTATATCCAGGCATTTTTTCATTTTTGTGAATTTTTTATTTTTAAGGGTAATTTTCCAATAAAAACCCTTAAAATAACGGAAAAATCATTTTTCTCAAAAACGGCTCTAACGATTTTGATTAAAATTTTATAGTTTATTAGGGACCTAAAGTACTATAAACTACAAAATTTTAATCAAAATCGTTCGAGCCGTTTTTGAGAAAAATTGGTTATTCCCGTTATTTTATGGATTTTTATGGGAAAACAGCTTTAATAAAAAATCACCTCTCCTACCCCACCCTACAAGTCACAGTGAATCTGTTGAATAATTTAAATATGTTTGTGAGAAAGTATGTGCCAGTTCCTGGTACCGTTTATTTATTTCATATTGATTGATCAAATGATTTAGAAGTTATTAATATTATTGTGAAGAAATTAATAATCAAATATGTTTATTATGTTATACGAAGATGTACGAATGTTTCCAAAGTTAACGAATAGATATTTCTTCTTTAAATTTGTATAAACGAATATATTTATGACATAAGGTTGTATTTATGTATAGTTTATAACCTCAAAACAAATCTTAATCTTATTACGTATTATAGCATTCCAGTACATTAGTTCTATAACTCATATTTAAAAAAAAACAGGCAGTCGTGGGACTGCCATCAGAAGTGAAAACTTTTTAGCTTGATATAGTTAACTTTATTTTCGAGCTATTAAGAAGTATTTTTAATCAATGTACCGGTATCAATGTTGTAGTAGGATCTTAAATAATTGTGGATTATTAAGTTAAACGAATAGATATTTCTTCTTTAAATTTGTATAAACGAATATTTTGATGGTAAAAGGTTATATTTATATACATTTTATAACCTCAAAGCAAATATTATAATGTATTATAACATACATTAGTTCCAAACAAATATTTAATAAAATCAACTTCACAAGAAATTATAACGATTGAAGTTGTAAACATAAACTCATACTATAATATATACACTGGGTTTACAGATGCTGGGTGAAATCAGCTATTATATTAAATGTTACTCATACATACATTTACTTTTAATTGTTGGTGACGGTGACGTCCCTCGAGTTCAATGATTTTTCCTCAATGAAAAAGTGCCTAACGCGCCTAAAGAAGTTTTCATTTCAAAAATCAAATTATAATGATTGAAGTTGTAAACATAACCACAAAGAATAATCTTGGGTTGGGTTTTGTTTAAGTATTACAGATGATGAGTGAAATCAGCTGTTATATTATATTGTTACTCATGTACGTTCGTAGTACTTGCTTGCTTTTATAGGAGTTGATAAATTCACATTTTCTACCTAATTCAAAAAGAGTTTTGTAAACATATCTAAATGTGGCAAAGAAATAAAACTAGATACATAACATATTATAGAAAGGTTATATATTATAGTAATATTGTATATATTATAGTAATATTGTATATAATATAGTAGTATAGTCATATAATAGTATACATAATATACAAGAATGACTTTAGAAGCATTTTTGTTCAAATGACTTACGTTTTTGGATAAAGTGTTAGGGTCTATTTTAAAACAAATCACAACAAGTATTTGTCAAATAGTTATTTTATAATATGGCAGATTTAAATTCACCTAAACCTTAACCTAAATTCAGTTTGTTGCCAAACTACAGCCGTTGGATGGGCAATTATTTTTGCAACTGTGGTATGGATTTGATTACTATCCTCAACGAGATGGGCAGGTAAAGAAGGACCAAACACTAGAATTTTGGTAAAAACTCAAATATTAAACGATATGAAACAACTAAAGCATTAGTAATATTAGGACAAGCAGCAGCTTTAATGGAGATATTTCCTACAACTATTCTCAGGCAATATCTTCTTGTAAGAACATGATATGATTATGATAAAAGTTGAATGTACATGTGAACAAATATATAAAGGTTTAACCATCCACCAACATTATTAAAATGAACATTTCTTGGCCTTCGGTAACATTTTATAGTTTTGTCTTAGGAAAAATTGCAACTTTTTTCTCAATCAATAATTATTTATGAGAATCAAATGTTGACAGGAAAATCTAGAGTGTAATTGTTTGGAAAGTTTGAATTTAAGTATGTAATTGTAAACACAATATAAAATAGGCCTACTTAGCAACAAGTGATACTCACATGAGATTAACCGTACTTGTACCAACTGCTGCATCACCATTGGGAGCGAGGACTACTATATTAGCAGTTCCGTGGTCTAACAGCTGAGAGTAATGAGCGCCATAGTATGATGAGTTTTGTGATGTTGTGTGGTCTGAAATTTTACTTCGAACTTGTTTGATATACTCTTCTGATGAAAGATCATTCATTACCTGTGAACAGGGACGTAGCTAGAGTATATAGCGCCCTTGGCGAATTGTACTGGCCGCGCCCCCAAGAGGGTCTAACCCCCTAGACAAAGCCTGAACATTTTTGTAATTTTAGATGCAAAATGGTAAGTTTTGCGTGTTTTTAGCAAGTTTGTTTCAAATATCTCATAGAACGTTTTTTAGGTAGCATAGCTGCCGATTGCGCACGACGATTATTTAAGCCTTAAAAAGTCAATTTACTTACGAAAAATAGAGATATAACTGAAAGCTGTTTGCAACATCATCTTCAGCTTGATATACATATAATAGTATGTATAGTTTGAACCGGTACGACAGTGTTTAATAATTTTTTTAACTTAATAATAATTGTTGGCACTTATACCGTAGTGCACGTCGAGGCCGACCCTTGAGGGCGCAATCTGTAGGTCTATTGTCTATTAAGATCAATAACAACACCAAAATGAATAAAAACGTCATAAGTAATTTAAGTTTACATAATATTATACTGAATATTGGACAATAATAGTTTTATATAGAATTCAAATTGTAATTTAATTATGTACAGTAAAGGATAGGTTCATGACTGCTTTTGAAATATAAATTTATATTCAGTGTTTGTACTTCTTCAAATTTTGACTCTTTTAGCTTTCACACAAGCAAACTCGTCAATGAGGTCATCGAAGCTGAGGCTAGCAGCTGTTTCATGCTCGATCGAAAGAGTTGCCAAACTTATGAGCTGTGACTGGCCAGTTCGTGAACGCAGGTAGTTTTTTATCAACTTTAACTTACTGAAGCTGCGTTCACAACTGGCGACGGTCACTGGCATGGTGAGAAATATCCTCAAGCGAATTTCTATGTTCGGATAAGCATCTTAGAGTTTGAAGCAGTGAATAGCTTTTAGCAGATCTAAGTTGGTTGATGATGCTATGTATTTAATAAGCTCGTTTGTTTGAAATGAAAAGATACTTATTTCGTACGCTTTCGACCGATCTGGCCAGTCACATTACCACATCAAAAATTACTTAAAGTATCTCGCGCCCTTTTTTTCTCATTTTTTTACACATCTTTGAATTCTGCATCTAAACAGGTATTTTTCTTGAGCCTTATCTCAAGTTCTTTCCACTGAACATAATTATGTCTGTGTATTTCAGAATTTTCATGGATTTTGATTTGAGGATTTAAATGTTTCCAATAATTAAATCCTAAACTTTTATCAGAAAATGTACCAAAGGATGCAAGGGATTTATATTTTTCTCAAATAAAATATGAGAGAAACAGAACACAGCATCTTTGGATTTGCTGTACAGCATCCACTGTCTTCTGACTCTTTCTCCGTTCGGAAGCTCTTTGAAAAACCATTTTTGACTTAAATGTCTATCATCATCCGGTGTAGGAAAATTAAATCTATTTATGTCTACAGTTTGTGGGCCACGTTCTACAAGCTCAACTCGCACAGCATCAGTAACATTAGGCCACTTGCACGGATCGTGATAAACTATTTCTGCGACTACCGCTTCCTCAACAATATCAAAAGTAACGTCATCATCGTGACCATCAATATAGGCGTTCCCCTCTTCTTTTTGTTCTTCTTGCTCTTCTATACTTTCTTCTTCATCGTCATCATGACCATGGGTGTTTTTCTCGTCTGTCCGTTCTTCTTGCTCTTCTGTATTTTCTTTTTCATATTCTTTATGGCCATTGTTCACATCGTCTTTTTGTAAAACCTGCTCTTCTTCCTGGATCATTTCGAGCTCGGTGGATGGTCCCGTTACATGTTCCCTGTGGCTTAGCCACCTTCCCAAACTCTGTCGTAGTTTTTTCCCGGCTTCATTTCGTGCTTCTTTTGCTTTTTTGAAAGCGCTACCTGATGGGTTTTTTGGCCCCATTCTAGAACAATATAAATTCAATTGAGTAGGTAACACGAACTAATCTTCATGCCAAGTTTACATACAGCATTAAACCTCCAAAATATAGACTAAAAACTACGTTGGTGAAATCTTTGCTTTACCTACGACAATATAAGGAAAGGGTCTTGCTTCTTTGCTCTTTAAAGAAATAATCCCCTACTGACCCCTACCGTTGATAAGAGGCGTCACTTCTCTGAAACTTTACTCCTTTTTCGAAATAAAACCCTGCACCCATTAAACCAAACACATACATACAGTTTATACTGTAAAACTTGATTACTCTACTACTGATTACATAATATATTTTTTTACAAATTGGAATATGCAATCATAAAAACAAAAGGTTTAGTTTAAAACATTTAACATACGTAATTTATAATTTGACAACAGTTGTAATGATATTAAAAATTGTGTCACGCAAAATACGTGGTAATTGTTAAACTGAAAGTTAAATAACTAGTAGGCCTAAAAGTTATGCTCCTAGTAAAAATACTAATATAGGGAAACGTAAAGATTTTGTCAGTATTGTGTTACTAACTAATATCTTAGTACAGTTTTCTATTGTCTAATCGTCAGTAAGATTTAAGACTTTAAGAGTAAAGGCTAGATTTGGATACTTTTTAATGTAGGCTAACCAATATTTTCAGTAAAACTAAAGTACACGATCTAATCAAGCATAGTGCTTAGGCTTGTAAATAAGGGTAGATATTCTGATTTTATTTCGGAAAGTCTATAAACTGTTACGCATAATAGAGAGGAAAACCGAAAAAACTATCTCATAATTAGGTGAAAGGGATAATATGTGACCTACATAACGCCACTTACGTTCATCTTAAAACTTTGTCAAAATCCAAATACTTAATTGACTTACCTTTTCAATGGTAAATGGAGGAGAAGCACTGTCTAGCAGTCTACGTGACGAAGTATAGACGTAGAAACGCCAGAAAATATGTTTAATATTTTTAAATTCTAGTAAGTAGCCTACCATGATTCCATTACAAATGTGAATAAATTTTTTTATTTAATTCTTACTATTCAAAACCAATTTTGCGCCCCTATGCTTCCTGCGCCTTTGGCGGGAGCCTCTGCCGCCAATGCCTTGCTACGTCCCTGCCTGTGAATTACAGTAAAGTGTTTCTTTTTTACTTTCCACATGGTGA
>JAGFPH010001584.1:142644-205770 GCA_018207615.1 Philaenus spumarius
TAACTCCTCCCATCCAAATCTTTTTAAGATTTACTACTTACGAGTAACTATTCAGATCCTCCCTTGTGATAATTCCTCCACCATTTTGTATATCCTTTACTAGTCCATCGGTCAAGCTGCCATTGTACAATTCATCTGCTTTCAAGTTACCATAAGCTACCACTCTCATCGTTTGCGCTAACTTTGGAAGTGTTATATTGTCTCCTATCCTTACCAAAGTGTTGTTAACTACAAAAATGTTTCTGTGCAACAAAAGTAAGTAAAAATAGATAATTCCAGAATGGCTGCAACCTTTCAGTTAATGAATATGCATAAATGTAAGGTTAAATACGTCCGTTTGCACATCCAATGTCAGCGACTAATTCATTTGAGTAGCGTAGGTTACAATAGATTAAAAAGTGCCATCATGTTGTTACTTCATACAGTGAAAAATAGACAGGTAGTTATTGATAATAGCTACAGAATTAATACAGCAATGAGGGATGTACCACTACTTTGGTGCCTCTCAAAGTCAAATTTTTCGGGTATGACAACCTACATACTGTATTATATTAAAATAATCAAAACTCAAATATTATTAATTTACTCTAAATTTTGTTGGCCAAAGTTTGTTAGGGTACGCCAAAAAATAATTATTTTATGATACTGTTTTGTGGTTTATGTTTGAAAGGGAGTTATTTAAAAATATAAAATCTATTTTGTAACAAATTTTGAGATGTCTCATTTTCAAGATATTCCTGAAAGTGTTTCTAAAAACTTCATCCTCCTTATTTCCAAAAATAATATAGCTAAAAATTTGAAAAAATGAATATTGTTAGAGGTGAATTACAGAAAAAGTAATTTGGATTACTTTTTAGCATATCCAAATTTTTGGGAAAAGTTATTATTTTTCATTAATGCGGTGTACCAAAATACCATTCTTGGGAGGATCACTACTCCTTCCATTTAATTCATTCCTGCAATATTTATTTGTTGATTACTTCAGTAAAAAATTGAGTACATGTGTTGTTGTTAATAATATTTCCTGACATAGTCTAATATAACTTTCTGAGAAGTGGAAAACAAAATAAATATACAGAGAAAAAACTAAAAATGTGCTATATATACTCCGCATGTTTTAATTAATACATTTTTAGTTAAGTACCGTAGCCCCATTAAAAGTCAAATCTTTTGGAACAGCAGAATCCAAAACTTGAGATTTATTATTTTATGAGATGTTCAATTGACAAAAATACCATACAAAAGTACAATACAGAATATCAGTGATTGACAGTGGAAGCCTGTGCTGTCTTCTAAAGTACCGGTACTGTACAATGTATTTGGCAACTTTAAACAGAGCATATTACTTATTTTTTGTCAACTTACAATATAAATTGCATTCTTTAAAAAACCTCAAGATAACCATGAAAAAAATAACTAGGCCTAATTCTTGCATTTGGCAAGGGTGATAAAAAAAATACTAATGTATAGAGTTCCAAAAACTAAAAATGCAAAACCTATATTTATTGTACCTTTACAAAAAAAACCAAGTTAGTAAAGTAGTTTAGTAGTTTTTAAACAGCCTGAATTCAGATGCCTAGGTTTTATATAAGATTTAACAACTTCCTTGTTCTTTTGCTTTTTTTTTAATCAATTATTATGAACAGTTTATTTATTCAAGTTTGTAACAAAATTAAATCAGTTAAACATTTTTTTTATAACACAAAAGCTTGACTGTTAAGTTCTTCACAACTAAATAACGTATGAATAACTTTTATGAGTAGGTATGCTAAATTAATGTAAAACACTTAATTAAAAAATGTTGTCAAAAATCCTAATTTAAAAGCGTTAATTATATCATTAGAGGCATTTTTGTATAACAAGCTGAGAATATTCAAAGAAAGAAATGACATCATCTTGTTAACCAGTCAGAAACACTTCTTATTCTTTGTCAAACTATCCTTTTGGAAATCAAACTGTTCAAAAAAAATATTATTTGATTAATAGTATTTTTTAAATAAGTTATTAATGAATATTGATATACTGAAGAACAAAATATAATTCTTTCGGCCTCAAGGCAAACCTGAGCATAACTCGTGTATACCAAATAACTAATGCCTGGATGGTATTTATTTCTATTTGACAGGTTCAAGAAATATACTACAAAAGTTGACTATCTATCATCCTTCAATCTTCAACCTTAATTACCAACATCTACTAAACAACTTTAGAACAAATGAGCGTTTTTCTGAAATTATCTGAACTTTGACTTCATTTTATTTGTAAATTGCTTTTATTGTATAAGCCTTAGTTTAGGACCTGTATTTGTATACATTTAAAATTTGGGAATTGTGCTTTTCAACAAGTCTTTTTAATTTATAGCCCTCAGGGATTTTTACTTAGTAATTGCAAAATATTTTTTGTTTGTGATGTCACACCTAAGTATTTTTTTGTATTATTCATATTTGTAAATGAATTTAAAAATGCATATTAATATATGGTATACATTTCTGTTAACTAAGAATTGGCCAACTATATAAGAATTTAAATATAAGTAGGCCTACATGTAAGTTAATAGTTTGTTATAAATTTAAAAAATCTTGAATATAACAAACGTGGTGGATTATTTTTCTAAATTTGTTAATTACAATAAAATAAAAAAGAAGGGTATCTTAATTTCAAATAATTTAGATTTTATGGGTATGTAAATTTTCTTAAGGGCGGATAATCTTTTTTTTTAATAAAGGAAACTTCGTTACACATTTCTCAATTTTATTTATTTTTTTTCAAAGTGTCCTCTTCTAATTTGTTAAATAGATAACTTAAGTAACTACAGACCTGCACTCGTCAACCTAGGTTACTTGACTTCTTAATTTGATTGGGAATCTTTAAATTGATATGTACTCTCTCGCTTTACATAAAGGTTATTAAAGACCTCTTAAATAAAGTGGAACCAGTAACAGTTGAAATTATTATCACTTTTCCCAGGCGATGATAACCGCTAAGTTTTTTCGCCTTAAAAAAATTACGACTAAACTACATGTTTTCTTTTTTCAATCTAATAAATTTCAACCCATATTTCAGCCCATTTGAAACATATTTTCAATAATATTTAGAACACATAAAACCATTTTGAACAGGCTTGTTATTGTACCTACTAAAGAAGTAGGTTTTTTATGTTCTACAAACTAATTTTAGTCACCCCTTCCAGTAAGTGTTATTCCTATACAGATTATTACACACAAAGTTTTAGTAATATTTAGAAGGTTACAATAACGTTTACAATAACAGATTTGAAACTGTGCCTACTAAGGGAGTTATGATTGCTTTTACATTCAACCCATTCTTTCCCACCCTTTGCGTTAAGGGTTGTAGTTATGAAAATATTGTTGACAAAGATTTTGTTTTTTTTTAAGAGTTATTAGCTAACTGATGGGTAATTTAAATAATATAAATATAATTTCTTACGGTCAATAACGTATCCTCGTCCTCTAGGACGTGAGGCAGCTGTTTCGCGACCCAGCTCATTATCAAACACTGTACAACTAGAAACACATATTAACTTTTTTTTAACTCACACATGTCATGTATACATTTACGCAGGGGCGTAGCCAGGGAGGGGCAGGGGGGGCCTTGGCCCCCCCCTAGAGCCAGATATTTTTAGACAAATTTTATTATTTTACGAAAATAGGCGCCATTGATCTATTTGAATATCGTATTATTCGTATTGTGCACCACATATACACATACGATAGTGGTTAGCCTTGTCCTTTTGAGACCATTTCTTCGCTTATATTATTATAGAGACGAAATTATAGATAGGCCTACATTAATAGATAGATTAATAAAACTCCTTCTTTAGTTCTTTATCTGACTGACGTTTATTTATAAATAAAGATGACCGCTCGTCGGCAGTTTGCTCAATCACATTTTACTTGTCTCTCCTCAGTGAGTCGGTCAGCTGGTGTTTTTTCTTGAATGTGAAAGTAATCAGATGCAATTCAACCACTTTACCGCACGCTTCAAAGTGAACTCAGTTTTATTGAGATTGTGATGGATATAAGAAAATTCTTTAAAGGTAAGTGTATATTTTTAACTTTACTTTTATTTTACACTCTTTCACAGTGCAGGTTTAATATTACTTATCAGGAAGAGAAATTCAAACTTATGTATAATTATTTACGGGCACGCTCCGTACACTTACCGAACAAATCTAATTTGTTAACACATTAAACTATTAGCTAAATATTATAATATAATTATAAGAGGAGGTCTCTGCAAATAATGTGTTTTGTTCCCTCCAGCCACAAGTACGGTAAAGGGTGTTCTAGGATCTTTTATTGTGAATCCATTTCAAAGATTCAAGCACATACATGATTCTTGTAACAACCGTGCTTCCAGCCAATGGCACAAGGCTGCAACTAATGCAGTAAAAGCCTTCATGGATGAGGTTCCTGTATTCCTGTAGACTTACAAATGGTTACTGGACACCAAAAACTTATTGAAAAAAACAAGAAAATCTTGCTACCGATTATTTCAACAGTTATTTTTTGTGGTACATACACATGACTTACCTTTGAGAGGAAAATACCTTCATGAAGGAGTATTTGAAGATTTAATTAAATTTATCGGTGATCAAGAGCTTAAACGCCATTTCGAAAAAAATGTTACAAAGAAAAATGCAACCTACATGTCCCCACAAATCCAAAATGAAATCGTTGATATGTGTTTAGCTGTGGTCAAAGACTGTATCATTGGAGAGGCTAAGAAGGCATCCGCATTTAGCTGATGTATCCAGAAAAGAGCAGTTGTCTGTTGGGTTAAGATTCTTTGACAATAACAGATGGAAGTTTGGGAAGAATTTGTAGGTTTTATTCAGATCAATGCTCTTGACGCTACCACAATTGCAACAGCAATTGACCGATTTCTGGAAAACAAAGGTCTTGATCCCAACAAGTGTGTTGGTCAAGGTTATGATGGATGCTCAGCTATGGCTGGACAGTATCAAGGAGTTCAGGCCATTATAAGAAATAAATACAAACTTGCGCTGTTCTTTCATTGTGCTTCTCATAAATTGAATCTATTAGTTAATGATTTAAACAGTGTACAGCAAGTCCGTAACTCTGTATGTGTTATCAAAGATATAATTCGGTTCTTCAGGGAGTCTATACTGAGAAGGCCTTATGCACCTAACGTCCCTCTATTTTGTGAAACTCGTTGGTCACAAAAGTATAAAAGCATTGCAATATTCTATAAACATTTTGTAAAGATTGTTGAAGGACTGGAACGGCTTTCAGTGGAAGGGAATCCCAGTACAAGAAAGCTGGCTTTCCAGTTACATGCTGCAGTTACAAAATCTCAATTCATTATTCCCGTTGCCCTAATTAGCAAGTATTCAGCACTACTAGAACTTCAATGCTCTTCAATCTGAAAATCTGGATCTGGTCCAGTGTTTGAAACACATCAAGAGAATAATTATAGAAGTTATAAGAAGTCATCGCAAAAATGTAGATGAAATTTCCACTGAGATTGCAAAAGACTTGGCGATCGATTTGGCAATCCCTATGAGTTGTCAAAAGCAGACACATCGGTCAAATCCTCCAGCTTTAAGCCCGAATGAGTATTGGAAAAGGTCACTGGTGATTCCCTACTTGGACTCGCTAGTATGTTCACTGGAGACTCGGTTCTCAAACGAGCATTCACCAGCATTTTTCCTGTTGACTCTACATCCTTTCAATATGCTTGAAATGACCATTACTCATTTCCAGGTAAAATCAAAGGAGTTTATGGCGTTCTACGAACTTACAGGTTTTGCCTCTGAAAGCGAACTTTGGTACAACATGTGAAGAGACAAACAACTGACCAAAGATCAGTTAAGAAAATTAGATTTGGCTGATTTAGTGAAAGAGGCAGACATGTTTTATCCTGTAACAAAGAAGGCACTTCTCATTGCCATTTCTCTACCATGTACAACATGCACTGTGGAACGATCATTCAGTACGTTGAGAAGAGTAAAAACCTGGCTTAGATCAACAATGACAGGTCAACGTCTGAATGGACTGTGTCTTATAAGTGTCCATAGAAAAACTTTCAAAGAAAATAAAGATGCTTTTGAAAATGATATTTTAAAAAGATTTTCAGCCAATCCTAGAAAACTAACTTTGGTATAATAAACTAATAACTTTTGAATGGTTAAATATGTTTATACTAACACAATAATTTTAGATTGTTTTTCTATTTTATTTTTATGTTTAAAAAACAAACTTCAACAATGTTTAGTTTTTTTTTCAAATAAGTGGTGATTATGTGCGTAAACTAGTCACAATGGAACAATCCCATACTGTATAAAGTATCTAATTATTTATAAGTTACTGGACATGATTTGTTAGCAGTTTATAACTGGGTACGAACTTGAACTTGTGTTAATATTCATTAGGCTTAAGTCGTTTAGTGTAAACATTCCTGAATGTATTATTATTTCTACAAACACAAAAGTATTTTTGTTTTAACTAGTATTATATTCCTCATATGAAATAAAGCTTTGAAAAAATGAAGCCAAATGATTATCGTAATTATGTGTTTTATACGCCACATATTTTTTCGTGTTCTACGACTCTATTTAGATGCGGTTAGTGAACACTTTATCATGATATTTGCCATAAAATGGCAGTTTGCTCGACACACAATTTGTTTAGGATTTTAAAATAATAAATTAAAAACAATGCTGTAACACTTAAACATATTTACGGTATATTACGGTATGGTAGAAACATCCGGTAAAAATATTCCATACCCCACTCCCACCAGACTCCTCAGAAAAAGGCTTATAAAAAATATATTCTTATAGCTTATATCAGCCCCTCCCTTCCACATATCCTGGCTACGCCCATGCATTTACGTCCATTGGGATGTCGCCATAATAAATTAAAAACATAAAAAACACATCACAAAAATGAAAAAAGTTGAACATTGTTGAGTTGGCAAACATATACAAACATTCATTGCTGCCCTGAGCTTTTTTTTACATCAGGATATAACTTCAATTAAATATATTCTAGGTTACCTTAAAGCCTCATTGGCTAGTATCTGTTCTCTCACTGTTTCCATTTCTTGTGCCAAGGATTGACTTACAGTTATTCCTTCTTCGCACATTTTAATTGTTGGCTCAAACAACTCGCTCCAATTCAGTTTCCCATACCTCTTCCAAGCTTCGTAATATCCTTTTAATTCACCAGGTACTGCTACTGCTAGAGCTCCTGAAATTAAATAGTTTTACAAGGAGTCCCTTAAATTTTGTATCCTAGGTTTTACTTCTTCTCAAGTCAAGTGAAACTAGTGATTATAATTATATTCTGTAAGGAGTAACCTGTCCTCAAACATACATTTTTGACAACATTGAATTTAATATCGTTACACAAAACCAACTCGATTGTTACCTCACACAAACAGGCTGCGCCTATATTGTTTGGGTTTTTTTTACCAAATTGTGTTGTGTTTGGAATCATTCTTCTTATTTTTTCATGTACTTTTCAAATATTCAATGGTATTTGCAAATTATGATCATGAAAAGAAAGTTAATTTCCTAGTGGGGATTCAGAACCGAGACACATAAGGCATCAGCTGCGGTCGGAAGCGAGAGCTGGGGTTTGCCCGAGCCAGCCTCAGGTAGCCGAGCGATCCAGAGGACAGGTTACTCCTTACAGACTATAATGGTACTTGATAAGCAACAATTGTCTGAGAGTACAAGGACTTTATTACCAGAAATCTTAATTTTTATGTTTGTAACTATAACAAACAAGTGAACGATCCAATTTACACCCCATACTTGCTGTCCTTATCCCACAGTGCTACAGTTTCTACAGTTTAAGGAAACCTTTCTAGTTTTTCACTTTCATCCAACTCAGATAATAACAATGAATGAAATCTTGATATTGCAGATTTGTAAAATGGATAATATATTATATTGATTTTGATACATCTATAAGAAAGGTAGATGTTGATCACATTTCACTTGGCTGATTACAGTTGATGTGTTTAAATGTGCATTTGTTATAATACCAGCTTGAATGTTTTAAATAATTTTAAATTATACAAGTCAAGTTCTACAAGTTCAGTATGTGCCAAATTAAAAAATAATGAAATTGTAATAGCTAAAATTTTTAATTTTTAAACAAATATATAAAGTAAAAGGAAACTGAAATCTTTAGTTTTTAACCCACATAAGTTTAATATGCCCTAAACTAAGTTTTAGGCAACTCCCGTAGCGTTGTTGAAGATCTTCAAATATGTTGGTGAGAAGTGATTGTTGCACGTTTCTAACATAAATCTAGTTACCGTATTTCTTAACCCTAGAACACTAATGTGGTTTCAGCCAAACGTAGTTACTAAACCTTCGTCTGCCAGACTACTGTACAGTTTAAAAAGGGTAATAAACCAAACTAAAAATATTAAACAAATATTTTTACTCTCATAACTTTGAATATGGTGTCATTGTAAACACTTTTAATATGTTTTACAAAATTTTTAGTCTGTGGCATCATCACAGGAACACTTTGCTTGATACTCCCCACAAATTGCTCTTGAGCACTTCTCACAGAAGAATCGGGTCATTTTTGTCTTTGCTGCAGGGTAGAATGTGCATATCTTGCGGTCCTGTTGTTGTCTTACAAACTACACCCTACAACTGTCTTACATTGTTCAGGAACATAGTCCAGTTCTGCACCAGTATCATATGAGGAACTACCAGTATCATACCAGTAACTGAACTGACGTAAATACTAATGTTTAGACTGCCAGACTATGCGAACCTAAAAACTAGCAAAAAGCATGCACGTACAGACTTACTATACTGATCATATAATCAGCTAGTGCTCAAATGAAGGTACACGGAGTGGTGGGCCGCTCGGTGGAGAGGAAGTAGGGAAAGTAGAAAAATCGATAGTTCACAGTAGTCTGTCAGACTAAGCCTTAGTGTTCTAGGGTTACAAAGCTTCACAATAGTTAATGGCTCATGTCGAAAGATACTTTCCTTCATCATCCCCCACACATAACCATCAGGTAGTGAAAGATCGAGGGAAGCGTATGGAAAATTCGTCCCTTGAAAAATCAGTTGGTTGCCAAACTTTCTTTGAAATAAAGCAATAGTGGCTTCAGCCATCTTGCTGGAACCAACAGGAATCAAAAGCCAGATTGCTAGCTTGACAAAACCCCTTCAGATCGCTTGCAAAAGTGAAGATACACATGAATTTCATCAGAAAACCATACACTTTGTAGGAACCCAGGATTTTCATAGTTCATTGCCAACATTGAGGCACAATAAACTACTCTGCCTTGTTTGTCCCTTTCATTTAAAGGTTGACCAGTTTGTATTGTATACAACCAAGGTTGTTAAACATTCTTCTCAAAGAAATATTACTGATGTTCATTTAAAAGATCTCCAGTGAAAGCTTTTTGGAGACCGCAGGACTTGCTATATAAGTCTACTGGGGATTTAATTCATAATGACCATTGTTGGACGGCGTACACACTTTTTACGCTTAGTCAAAATACTTAACAGTACGATGATACATATCAACAACACTTGTCATTACAGCATAACTTGTCATTGCAGCATTACTTGGCAGCTGATTGTGAAATCATTCTTGAAACTCTGCAGCAGTTTGCATCAAGGAAATAGTAATCAATTACCGAGACCACCTTGGGCCCATATCCTGATGAGAAACGCAATTTAAGGAAGCTTCAAAATTAATTTGTAAATTATTTGAGAATTATGTAACGTTAGCCTGTATACATACCTTTCATTTAAATTAGACTTGAAACAATACATACATGATTAATATTATTTTCTTTTATTTACTGGCTTCAAGATTTATTACATAAATAACTAAATACAATTTTTAAATTATTACTTCCTCCTACAGTTGAAAATTTCTTCTTGGCCAGTCCTTCTTTTATAACAAAACTAGCTGACCCGTACGGCGTTGCCCGTGGTTGTTGCTATTTTCAGTCTTTTTGACATAATTGTAATTATTTTTAAGTGTTCGTTGAATACCTGTGCGTATCCTACTGTGGTCATGAAAAAAAGTCTACGCTATTTAGGAAAGCACTGAAAATTGTATTCCTGTAAACTACAACTATCTAACATGAAAAAGCTTTAAATATATCGTTTTAATTTATAGTTTTTACTAAGTTTGACTTTCACTTAATTTCATTGACAATGTTGCGAGCACCTACGGCCTTAGAGGAAGCTACGTACCAAATTTCATTCCAATTCGTTCTTATAGGGATTTTTAATAACTTTAACCCCTCCTCCCCAAACCACCCTAAAATTTCGAATTTCTTTTAACCCTTTCTTAGCGAGGGTTTAAATTAGCTGGGGGTCGTAGAAAAGATATTTGAATCACTTTGTAACATCCGCGTTAATTTAGGATGTAACAAACTGGTTCAAATAGAGTTTGTAATTTTAAATGTATAGGCCTAATTAGTATAAGATATATATTGTTTAGTATTTAAATATACAATATACAGTATATATCAAAATAAAGCTACGAATGTGATATTTTAATGGCATTTAGTTTAATTCAGATGGTTTGTTCAGTTTTCAATAAAATATGTTTAAACTCGTGTATGTTTATGGTTATGCATGGTGTCAAATAATTTGTTTGTTATTATTATTATTGATAGCGAAAATATGTTTTGAAAAGTATTACAAACTTCATATAGTTATGATATATTTTATATAAACAATATTTTAAGCAGCATATTTCTAAGTAGGCCTATATAGATATTTAATAACCAATGTTTGAGTTGAATTATAATTCTGTAAGCATTTTTATTTGTGTTTGTTTATAGTTTTTCAATCTAACCTTAAAAAGCTGTTGGTTTTGAAGAGTATTAAAGTGATTATAAATTTGCTAAGTAATGTTGCTATGGTAATACATGTAAACAAACATAAGCTTTTTATACGAACAGCTGTTTTTGTGAGCTATGGTTTTGAGTTCATACAATAAATGCTGTTCAGTTTCTTCCAAATTTAAAACTTTTTCGGGAAACTTTTCAAACTTTTCTTTACGTATAAACCTTCTATGAACTACTACAAACATTTTAAGACCAAAAATAGCCAAATCGGTCCAGCCGTTCTCGAGTTTTAGCGAGACTAACGAACAGCAATTCATTTTTATATATATAGATAGATATAACAATTAAAAAATGTACAACAAACAAAACACAATATTTTATGTTCCTATAAAAAACAAAAAAATGTAGGCAATACAATCATGTGACTGATAAAAACAACTACTTAACATCAATACAAAGCCCGGGTGAGACAAACTTTGAAAATTTACTATTAACTCGAAACAACTCACCATCCTGCGAAGCCGTACTGCTGCCATTGAACATACCCTCAGTAGCTGCTGCTGGTGCCGTTTCTCTGGAGTTCAATGTAACCACAGAGTTATTGGCCTTTACGTAAAGTGTCATAAAGAAACCTCCGCCAATACCCATGGCTTGGGGAAGATTAACTCCATCACACAACATTGTTGCTATGAGGGCATCTACAGCACTGCCATTTTTCTCTAATACAGCTCTGGAAAAAATGATTTTAATTTCTGCTGAATGGATATTTTTATGTTTAATAAGTTTATCAAATAATTTATTCATTATATATAAAAAATAGATGAAATACTTGGCAAACTAAAATGGAGATATCTATTTGCAATAACTGATTAAAAATCTATAATATTGTACTTTTTTTGTCACATTTATCTTTTAACTTTGACCAAAATTAAAAAACATCATAATATTATTAAATTGTGAAACAAAATACTATAAATGTTTTTTAAACAAAAGTAATTAATATTGATTAAATTTTTAACATTTAACCAGTTCAATACAAGGTCGTGGCCAGGGGGGGGGGGTTAGGGGGTCGAAATCCCCCGAAATCCCGAAATTTAAGTAAAAGTAAAAGTAAAAATTAATTCTAGATTTAAAAAGTGCAAATTAAATTATAAAATAGACAACACAACAGAGGATACAGCAACTTATTTTACATCATTGTGCATTGCATGCATATTGATATTTAGATTTATTTGATTAAACTACAACGTACAATATACATGGACACAGTAGGTTACCTCTGCTCGAATATCTTAAATGATCAGGCGTTTCTTCATCAAGACAAACAGTTTCTTATCTTCTTCTATTTTTCTTTTAACAAAACACCATTGAAGAGCTGTTTTAATACAAATTTTTAAAGAGTCAACATTATGTCTTTGTTGTACTTGTAGGCATACTGTAAAAGTGTTATGCAGTTGTGAAAGGGAGAGTCATGAATACAGGGTGGTCAGAACCAAGTGTTAAAACTTCGGAAAATGGTTCTATGGGACAAAATAAAAATAAAATCAAGAATAATATTTTTTTCAAAAAAGCTTCATTTTCCAAATATCCTCCATTTTGTTTCTTTTACTAAATAATGAATATCTAGAGAACGGTTTAACCGATTGAGTTCAAACTTGGCATGAAGGTTAACCTAACAATGATCTATCTTAAGAAAAATAAGCGATTGTATAAAATTATGCATTTCAAAATGGCGGCTGTTTGAATATTTCAAACCTAAATTATTCAAGAACCGTACATTTTTTTTTCGTGCAAAGTTTGAACTCAATCGGTCAAACCATTCTCTAGAAATTCATTATTTAGTAAAAGAAACAAAATGGCGGATACGGTATTTAGAAAATGAAGCGTTTTTCGAAAATATATTATTATTGCTTTTATTTTTATTTTAACTCATAGAACCATTTCCCGAAGTTTTAACACTTGGTTCTGACCATCCTGTATAACAATAAATCATTGAGTTAACTGCCAAGTAAAAAACCTAACAATGTAATAAATTAATAATGTTTATTTTTATAAAGGGACATGACAACAATATAATATATCAAATTTATAACAATATCACATACAGTATAGCATTTATTTTGTCAAAATGTATTTCTTAAATTTTATTTTGTGAAAAATTAATGAATAGAAACTGTATGATCTTTTTATGAATTAATACATGAAATAAAACTAGTAATTTTGTTCCTACTAAATCTGCCATTAATTGGTTGAGTAGCCTGAGCATGGATCTCCTACAACACTTCCTCGATAATTGTTTAGCAGTATGAATCATTCTCTCATTTAATCCATATTATTGAGAGGAAGTTCCATTCTTGACTATTTTTAGAAATTTTGCGATTTAAAAGGCTACTTGTTTCCTACAACCTACTGGGGAAGTTAAATCTATAAAATATTGATTTAAAGGTAATCAACGTTTTAGGTACCTTTCAGCAGAGCTAGTTTTGGAAATATTGATAAATAGTTATTTTCCTCACAACTAAATCTTTAAATACTTTACTTTTCCTATATTTGTTGGACTATTTGAACACAAACATTTTTATATATTTTATTTTATTTTACAAGGCCAATAATTAAAATTAAATAAAAATTAAATTAAAATTAAAATTAAAAATAATAAGGCCAAGCTGTTTTAATATACATCTACAATATTTCTCTATTCCCAAACATCCTGCATGGGTGATATTATTTGCTTAGACTTTATCTTGTATGGTCGAATACTGGATTAGAAAATTATATACAACTTTATAATACTTAGGCTAGCCTTTATCCAAGCAGTGCTTTATTACAGTTCTGGACAAATAAATATTCTGTTCTATCTATGATCAGTTGAAAATAGTACTTGAGATTGTAACTCACTGTTTGTGCAAATCAGTCAACTATCTACCAAGAACATTAATTTGACTTACTGGTATATACTCTAACTAAATATTATATTTTTACACAAAAGTTCATATTCGTTTCAACATTATTATGGGAGAGATTCTGAACAGAGTTGTTTTTCAGGATACAAACTAAAGTACTATGATCTATTTGAATTGTTACTGTACCATATTACCAAACTATACAATAAGTATCTTTCAAACCGCTTAAATATAATATATCTATATGCCTAGCATCTCGTTTTCGTTTTGGGCATAGTTCTTTACAGCTGAAAGGAGTTGTACAGAAGCAAAAGCCAAGGGTGGTTTTGTTTTTGCTCATAAGGCTATTTAATAAAATGTCAAGTGAATGTTGATTTTGTTTGTCGAAAAAATACTTAAATGCTAATGATGTTGTTAAAAAGTTTTTACTTTTATGGAAGTTTTTTGTGTTGCAGCTAGCTCCCATATACAGCCCAAATCTGTACACAGTAGTTTTTGTAATGGTTTAGTCTGAGGAGCTAGATTTAACGTGTTATGAGTTAGGAAATTTATTACTTTCAAAAAATTGTGAATTATAATATTAATAAACTTTTTATTAATAATTTATAAAATTTATTACTTTATTTATACATTGTGCACAAATTGTTTTTTGGTTTTTGGAGCAGTTATTCTATAAACTTTTTATGAGCTTGGTTTACACATTCATCTGATATGATAAAATACAAAAATGTTCAGTGAATTAATTGTTTTCTACGTTTTTGTTTTGTTGTTACATTAAATCATATTTTTCCTTTTTTGTTTTGTAAATAATTTTTCATTGTATGATCATCATGCTTTCCACTAACCACTGCTATTATTGTGTCAAAATGAATATTATGCACACTATCTATACCAGAAAAATACTTAAAATTATACTTTTGAAAAACAATATTTATTTCTAATGTTTCCATTAAATTGATGAGTAAAGCTTTAAAGTCAAACAGGAGTATTTAAAGTATCCAGTAAAAAAGTTTCTTCATCAAATCCAATGTTTTAAGGCTGCCTAATCTTGAGAAAACTTATTAATCTACTAGTTCGGCTGAGACTTCTTCAACTGTAAGTATGTAACAAGGCCCTTTAACAATTGCTTTGTATAAAGACAAAGACGTCCCATTGGTCTAACGCAGTGGTCTTCAACTCGCGGCCCGTGGGCCGCTTGCGGCCCGTCGTGTATATTTTTGTGGCCCGCCGAATGATTTTGTTTCCAAACAAATAGGAAAACATTGCAGCACTGAAGTTGGCGAATTGCTTCGGCCGTAGTAGGGAATTTTCGTTAACTGGCAACCCTGATGCTCAAGGTCACTCGTAGCATCGCAACCCACGCCAGTGTCATTGTCTCAGTCTGTTTCACCTATTTCTATTGTCTGCCCGCAAGTGAATGTTAGTTTAAGTTTAGTGAATAATGGCTTCGTGTAGTAAGAAACGGAAGATTACCGATGAGTGCCGAGTGTTTCAAGAAAAGTGGACTGATCTATACTTTTTTGTAAATATAAAAAACAAACCAGTTTGTTTGGTTTGTAATGAGTCTCTCTCCGTAATGAAAGAGTACAATTTAAAGCGGCATTATGACACAAAGCACGCTTCCAAGATGGACGCAGTACAAGGTCAGTTTAGATTGGATAAGGTGCGAGATTTAAGGAAAAAACTTGAGAATCAACAATTTACGTTTACTCGGCAAAACGCCGAAAGCGAATCAAGTGTTAAAGTTAGCTATATCATTTCTGAACAAATTGCTAAGCAATCAAAGTTATTCACAGATGGTGAGTTTGTAAAGCTGTGTATGGAATCGGCAGCTGAAATCCTATGCCCAACACAAAAACATTTGTTTTCAAAGATTAGTTTATCTGGGGTCACAGTTGCCAGAAGAATTGAGGAGCTATCTCAGGATACTGAAATCTCACTTAAAGACCATGCTTCAAAGTTTGTTTTTTATTCAGTAGCACTTGATGAAAGCACTGATGTTACAGATACAACTCAGTTAGCCATTTTTATTAGAGGAATCGATCAAAATTTCTCTATTACCGAGGAAATGGCAGCACTATTTCCAATGAAGGGCACTACTAAAGGCACTGATATTTACAAGGCTTTGACTTCAACTTTAAACCGGTTTGGCCTAAATCTGGATAACTTGAGCGGTGTTGTAACTGATGGGGCCCCAGCAATGACGGGAAAAAATGAAGGTGTTGTAGCTCTGATTAGAAAAGATGCAAGTGAAAATGAAAAGTTCATACAATATCATTGCATTATCCATCAAGAAAATTTGTGTGCAAAAAGTGTTTGTTTCAAAGATGTCATTAAAGATGTGACTAAAATCGTGAATTTTATCAGATCACAAGGACTGAACCACAGGGAATTCAAAACCTTCCTTAGTGAGATGAATGCAGAGTATGGTGATGTAATTTATTACACAGAGATTCGTTGGCTCAGTCGACGAAAGTTTTTAAAAAGGGTTTTTGATTTGAAAGAAGAAATCTGCATGTTCATGGAGAGTAAAGGGAAGGCAGTTCACTACTTCAAAGATCCCAGTTGGATGGCTGATTTTGGGTACCTAACTGATATTTCAATACATCTCAATGACTTGAATATTAGGCTACAAGGGAAGAATGCTATGATACACAATCTCTTTGATCAAGTTGAGGCGTTTGAGAGGAAACTTAGTTTGTGTAAGAATCAAGTACAACAAGTACGTCTTCACACATTTTCCAACACTGTCACAATGTGAAGTTCAAAACAAAGAAAAGTACAGCGAAGCACTCTCCATGTTACAGCAAGATTTTAGCAACAGGTTTTTAGACTTCAAGCAAAATAAAACTATGAAGAAGCTTTTTTGTGCTCCTTTCAGTGTTAATGTGGAAGACTATTCCGGAAATATACAAATGGAACTTATTGACTTTCAGTGCAATAGCGATTTACAGGAGAAATTTAAAAACTTTGGACTTCTGGAGTTTTACTCATTGTATGTTGAAGGTGATCGATTTCCAGCAATCAGATCTCATGCTCTGGCCACAGCATCTCTTTTTGGCAGCACTTACATCTGTGAGCAGCTATTTTCAAGAATGAAGAACGTGAAATCGAAACTGAGAAACCGTATCTCTGACACTCATTTAGAGAACTCTCTTCGAATTGCCACATCTGACATAAAAGCTAATGTTGACAGATTAGTAAAAGATAAACAATGTCAAATTTCTCACTAAACTACAAAAGTCACAAATTTGATGTTTTCAGTTTAATTTTGAGTTTTATAACATGTTTAAATATATGTCAAGTACCTATATTGTTTTCAACATTGATGTTTAATACAGTTATCAACAAATATAAAATGTTATAACAAATTCATGTAAATTATTTTAACCTGAGACAAAATTCACACACATACATAATATATATGTATATATGTATATGTATATACACGCTTAATCAATGCGGCCCTCCAAGTCCTCCATGACAATAATTTGGCCCTTAAATAATAAAAGGTTGAAGACCACTGGTCTAACGTAAGATGACTTATCAATATTTATTTACTAATAGGAGAACAAGTCTCTTAGCAATGCTCACCTGCCAATAGCAGCACAGGGCTGTCCGTTGCTTACAACAGCTGCTTTTGTAAACTGTCCCAGTGGAGATTCTGATGGAGGGAAAAGTGTATTGACATCAGGTGGGTCTAGTTCTTGATAACCTTTACTGCCTTTGTCTGCTGAACTGGTTTGTGAACGAAAGTACAAAAGTCCTCCGATAACACTTAAGGTTATCACTGCTGCCACCACTGCAATAGCTATAAATCCTTTCGATAAAAACCTGCAAACAATAACAATACAAATTTATTTAAAAAAATGTGTGATATTTACAATACAATATACTTACAATACAATAATATTATAACGATTATACAGACTGTCCCAAAAGTCCCGGACCGGTTTAATAACTCCTAAACGAAACTAGCTACAGTAATAATATTTCAGACATGACTCCTGGCTACAAAAAACTATTTTTTGAGTTGTTAGTCACTATTGCCCCTGCCCCCAAAAACCAAATTTGTGGGGGGTTGCCCCAAATTTTAAATGTAAACCAGTATCGAGTGACCCATCATTTTAAAGGTCTCATTAAGTTAAACACAACAGCGCAAATCTGAGGTCAATATCTTGCTCCTGTCCAAAATGGCTGACCTTTTAGTGTTTCTTATGGTCATGTAATTTAAAATTGAATACCGGGGGAAATTTAATTTAAAATTTAATTTCATGCAAATACCTGGGGAAATGATACAGAATGTAGTACAGCATCACTATTACAGACTAGCACACTTCGTGACTGTGGAAGGAAAGCAGTTCGAATACATACTCTAAACCCTGAATATCATCTTTGGTAAGCAACTTTGTTTTTGAGTGTAAAAAAAAAACATTTTGTTATTATTACCAAGTATGACAAATTTGTTTTTATACTTTAAACTCTTTTGTGCGTGTGTTTACTTTGTTTTAAAATAATAAAAATGTTGAATACAACCAATGGGGGTCAATTTTAAATTACATGACCATAAGAAACACTAAAAGGTCAGCCATTTTGGACAGGAGCAAGATATCGACCTCAGATTTGCGCTGTTGTGTTTAACTCAATGAGACCTTTAAAATGATGGGTCACTCGATAGGGTTTTACATTTAAAAATTTGGGTCAACCCCCCCAAATTTGGTTTTTGGGGCAGGGGCAATAGTGACTAACAACTCAAAAAATAGTTTTTTGTAGCCAGGAGTCATGTCTGAAATATTATTACTGTAGCTAGTTTCGTTTAGGAGTTATTAAACAGGTCCGGGACTTTTGGGACAGTCTGTATATATAATCATGTAAGCACTTTTAGTATATTATTAAACAAAATAATAAACATTGATTCACACATTTTCAGTTCTTTCACACATTTTTTTATGTAAACTAGGCAATCCTAAGGAACAATAATTACAAACTGTTAAATTTATATCAAGTCAAAGCAGGATAGAATTCTTAAGCATCCAAATTTGTAATAGCAAAATAAATGTTTTCATTTTTAACAATAAACTGACAATATAAAAAATTGTTTCACCTAATTCTTGTTAATTATAATAAATTGCTTATGGTTATCAAAGTAATTAAAATAAGTGAAAAATATCCTTACAGTAAAGAAATAATACTGAAAAAGTATATATTGTAAGACATTAAGACTTAATTAAAGTGCAGAATCATGCAACTATAGTCAACCTTAATGGAGGAAGTTTCTTATGAACTGATTGAGTTTGATGTTCTTACAATTTTGAGAATTGAGTCGATAGCCATATCTGAAGAATGTAGCAACAAATAACCCCTAAAAAGATATAGTCTCTATATATATAAAAATGAATGTTTGTTTCTTTGCCCTCCATAGATTAATAAACAATTCAACCAATTTCACTAAAAATTTCACAGATCAACCATAATAATGCTGGGAGTGTTTATACATTACAATTACTTCAGTCTAAGGGATTGAAATGGGGTTGCTACCCCTATACAATAAATAAATTGAACTAACTTCCTACAAGCTGTAAAGCTAAATTAGTGTAACATTGCTCTTAAGTGATATAAAAAAACATTTGCAATTCAATTACTGTACTTAAGTAATATTATTGTAGTGTGATTTGCAATTTGATTACTTAAGTCAAAGGGATGGAATGGGATAACTACCCTTAAAATTAAATAATCATTTATTCACTAACTTTTCTGTGTGCTCAAAAACTACTCAACTAATTTTACTAAAAAATTCACAATTTACACGTATTAGTACCATTATTGTTTAAAGAATATGGTCACTACGATCAAATAGATTAAAATACGGTAGCACCCCTACATAATACAAATAAATTGAACTAACTTTATACGAGCAATAAAGCAAAATTTGTGTAATATTATTATAATCTGATTTGCAATCTCATTACCTACTTAAGTCAAAATAATAAAATAGGGTAACTACGGTACCCGTAAAATTAAATAATAATTAATTTGGGACAGCTATATCCATACAAAATAAATTACATTAACATTAAACACCTGTATGTTTAATACACGCTATGTATAAAATCTCAAGTCATTACAAAATTAATTTTTCAATACACTCAATAAATTCTGTTGTTAATTTAATCTAATTATATACGGTATTTTTATACTAAAATCAAGCAATAGCGAAGCATTACCGGGTTCACTAGTATGATATAATTATTTTGACTGTACATATTTGACTTATTTTATTTGTAACTTTATTATAGCATAATACAAGAAAGTAAATATTACTCACTTTTTGAAAACCATCTTTTGTAATCTTCTTTAATTACAGAGTTTCCTGAAAACAATAGTAATATTATAAATAATAAACAAACACAAAAGGTGATTGTTGTGATAATGTAAAAGTATACATACTCATTTAACCACAGTTGCCCATATCCCTTCCCTTCCTCCAGGGTAATAGCCTACCTCCCCCAATCTAAAAGCTGTTTTATACTCATGTCTATTTTTAATAGGTGCTTTATTTATTTATGTAAGAAGCCTACAGCAGAATGTCTGATACATTTTAGTTCCAGTTTAAATAGTTTGTAAAAACAACTAATCTTTTCCTATTTTGTACCAATGAAGAAATTATATTATAATAATTTCAGGCTCGCTCAGTTCAGCTGTTCAGGATAGATGGAAACACAAGATATACATTTATTTATTTTAAAACCTTTATGGACAAAACTGGACCAAGAGAATAGAAATGGGGAAGAATTTTTGAAAAAATCAAAAAAATCTATAACTTCAACCCTAGATTACTTATGTCAAAATTTTGTCATGGGGTTACTTATGTATCGTAAATTTGACTACTAAGAATTATTAATTTTTTTACTGTACTAAAATAATTTTTTAATTTAAAAATAATTGTAATTGTATCCTAGCATATTTTAGGGCTATATTTAAAAAAAAGAGTTATACATCAAACTATTCAATTTTAAAAATATATAAAGCAGACTACGTTTTATTTAAAAATAAAAAACAAGAAATTTAAAAAAATTTGTATACAAATTTTTTATATATTTTTTAAACACATACTAAAGGTAAATGCTTGAGTTGTAATAATTTTTTTTTAATTCAAAAGTCTTAATGGGTTTGGTGGATTAATTAAAAAGTTACACTGTCACTTATGTAACGTCAAATTGACTATGCGAGCTCAAGAAAACAAGGATGCGTACTACTTGTAACAACAAAACTGTGCAACTGATAGCTGAGGTTGGAAGGGGAAGGTACTGAGATGGGTGTTAAGAACACACACCTATTTTGTCAGATACTGCGATTTTGGAAATGATTCATCCTCATTTTGACGACACATAAGTAATCTAGGGTTAATTTGAAAAATACTTTATCCGGTAAAAATTATTATACCTCCTAAAAGTAGTACCAACAAATTTTTTACAAGGTTTTTTGAAATCACCAACCACAGACCAAGGTGTTGAAAATATTAGAGTTGAAGAAACAAATTTTAACCATCTTAATAGACTCAATATAAAATTAGTTCATTGTCATTGTAAACCTTCTAAACATTTTTTAAACTTTTTGTATAAAATAGTTTTTCATATGACTAGCCCTTCTACTAAGGGGTGGTCAATATGAGATCGTAGAACAAAAATTTCATTACTCCCCTTAGAGAATCCTTTAATACAAACAGACTTAGCAATTTTGTAGTTTGAGTAAAAAAAAGGAGAAAAAAAAACTATGATAACTCCACTCTTAATTTAACACTTTCAGTGCTACGGCATATTAGGGTCTTCTTACGAATGAGTAGCAATATGGCGGGTCTTCTTATGCATGACTAGCTAGATAGCGCCCAATTTAAATGATCGTAAGTTGCTTTGTAATGGGTATTTTCCTAGGCTACTGGACCTGGACTCGTAGAAAGGTTCCTACCAACTACTCAGGTAAAACAAATTGGTCTAGACAACAACTAAACTCCCTCTTTTTCAAAGTAAAGTAAATGGGACTGGTGCGGTTAAAACGCGCCCAGTCACAGGGAGGAACACGTTTTGCGGGTTTAACTGTGCTCAGCACTGAACTTATTAAAACAGTTACCGTTTTAAAATGATACGGTACAATTTATCAAAATTCCTTATTACTCTCTAGATTTAAAAACAAAATATACCGGTATATGTTATGTGGCCGTTTCTTTAGTTAAAGAAATATGTATTTGCCCTCCAGCTTTATAACCTACAAAGAGCCTAACATTAGTTTCTAAGTATGAAGTGATTTCATTTGTTCCGTATAAGAATGGAAGATATCACATTTTGACATGTTTCCAGAGTAAGAATTTTTTTAAATAATAATTATTAAATATTGTTTACTACATCCATTTTTAACATATTTACAACTTTAAAATGATTTTTAACACATTTATTGCTTTAAAATGATTGAAAAATCGAGTTTGGGTTTTGTAAAAGTAATCCCATTATATGACATGATTTTTTTCACAAACTAGGAACAATGAGGAATAAACACTTAGAAAAAATTTAGCGATTGATTTATTATAAAAATTCAGTTATAAAACACAAGCATGCTTACAAACAAAGCAGTCAAAAACATGAGAAACCCGCGGGACAGAAGAAAGAAGCAAAGAAAGCGATGTGGCAGTTTTTGTGTACACAATGTCATGCCCGTTTATTCTAGCAACTATTACTACAAAGACAATTTCACAGTACATATCTACACTCTAGTGGTGAAATAACCAACTGTTTGAGTCGTAATAGAAACTCGTTCTTATGGCAACCAGGAACGTCATATGACGTGTTTACTCCTTTGAGCAAAAACTTAAGATCACGTCGTATGACGTGATTACTCTTTAAGTATAAAATAAGCTACCCCTCAAAGGACTAAAAGTTAATTAAATATTAAGAAATTTTCAAAAGAGTTATACTACAGTAATTAATTCTAAACATGAATAAAAAATATTTATTTTAAGTTGTTGTATTTTTTAGTTATTAATCAGGCAAAAAGATTATAAAGTGTTATTTTAAAAACAAATCAACTAAATTAGTCATACCTCAGATATCTTAAAGTTGTATTTCACTGTGAACAAAGGAAGAGAATGAAAAACAAAAACATGTTATTTTCAGTAAATACTTTTAGTACTGTAACAAATACTGTAATAGCTAGCAGTTTCCTTAATACATGACTAGCTTGTTTCTGGTTGCACATCTGTATGTTATATTATTTCTTTTTCTTTTCCTCCAAACGTTCTTTAATTTGTTCTCTGATTATACACCTTTGATACTAACAATTAATTTCCATAAGGAAATCCGCTTAAATGCCATATAGTACGTAGAACAAAGACGACCTTTCCTCAATAAATACAAACAAGTTATTTTGAGAGTTAACTTATTAAATGTTTTTGTTAAACATTTGCAATACCAAATTATGCACAGTTTGATCTTTCAGGACAGTGACTTGTCAGTAGAAATTTATCTAAGTTTTGTTTTTTTTTCGTGTTGAAATAATTATCAGTAAAAAAGGGAAATAACACTAATAATTACTGGAAATAGTGGAAATCCTTTCATATCTGAAAAACTATATTGTTTTCCTTGTCATGCTGGTAGACTCTTTCAAGTAGTAAATGAAATCAGTAATTTTTTTTGGAATTGGTACATTTTGGAGTGTAGATTAAGGGTACGATTTTGCGCAAGTGGGGCAACACCCTACAAAACTAGAAAATTATCCGATTTACACTTTTTTCAACGGTTTGTTGCGGTTATTTCAGGTTGTATTCAAATTGAAATCTGTCAACAAATGTTGATCAAGGACTTGAAAATGAAGAGTTTGACGCCTTATTAAAAGTTTTGGCCTTATTTGACCGATTCAAACCAAAGATTTTGTATATTTTTTGGTAGTTTTTTTAATAATTCTTTTCAAGAAAAATCACTTGTATAGTAAATATATGGCCTTTGGTTGCCAAAAAGGTGTACAACTTTTAGGGTATACTTTAGTAGATCAAATCTCAAAATTATCCATTTATTCACAGTTTAATGTTCATTTCAATATGTTTTGGGGTGTCATTAAAAATGTTATATATGTATAATGTATGTGTTTGTACCCTAATGGCCGCATTTTAAGTCTAATTTGGTACAGATGTTGGTTGTCTAAGTCACTCAGACGAGTTCGTTGCTGGTTGTCTACAACGATCTCACCAGAGTGAAACTGACCAGATGATGGAGTTATGACTCCTAAAAATATTGTCATAATACCATGACAAGACGTCACAAGACGGACCTTATTAAGGTAATTTAATATTGTTATTAATTAAATGATAGTCTAAATAGAAAATGATAAACATCTATAGTAATATGCTAATAACACATTTAAACTGACTATTTTAAAGGCTTTTAAATTTTCTAATTGTCTGCCGGGAAAATAATTTGGCTATAAAAATGTATGTTTGCTTCGCACAATTTATTAACTATCTAATAAATCCCTTAACAATAATTTAAGAAATAAAAGTTTTTCCGTTTACTTACCTTTTCGGATATGTTTTCATCAATGAACGACTTTACTGTCCAATTTCTGTTGTAAATATAATGGTTATTGCAATTTTGGCCATAAAACTATAAAACACAGTTTGTTTATTGCTAGATAATAATGAATTACCACACTTAAATAATAAGGATTATCAAGAAATTAAAATTATTGCCTTTATGGTGTAGTAGTTACTTTTAAGTAAGATACATTTTGTTTCTTTTGTGTAACATTACACTCTCAAATCTTGTGAGAAAATATAAACCATTCAAATATTATAAATCTCTTCGCAGTTGGCCGCAGAGTCGTGGTCAACTTTGTTTAATGTTTACAGCAATTAACATTATCGCATTTCCCACAAAATTATAATTGTTTACAATAAAGCATAATTTTACTACTTTTTTTGTTCTTTATCACGTTTATTTTCATTCTTCTTTACCAAATACTTATTTTTGTTTTTATAATTGAGCTTTATTTTTGCTTTCAAAATGATGCGTATTGGGAGAAGAATGTAAAATTTTACTACACTAATAATATTAAAAAAAAAAGTAGTACTTGGTAATTTGAATTTATTGATAAGCTAAAAAGAGCTTGCAAAAAACTACTTAACAATTCTTAAATTAACAAATATTCTCATGCACAACATTATTATTTTTATATCAGTGGTACGTGAAAATACCATTTTATAACAAGTGGTACGCCACCAAAAAAGTTTGAGAACCGCTGGTCTAAAGCCTCTACGAGTAATCCCTCAAAATTGTTTTTTTACATTCAGCTATAAACATTGCATACATAACCTGATCAAATGATTTAATGAGAGTGAGTTAACTTACAATATAACAGGTTTATACTACGCGTTGTTGAATCAATATAAATCATGGTTTGTGTTATAGTTGACAATTTTAAAACAATATAGAAGAAGGCGGTGGTCAGTTCACCACTTAGACCCGGTGCACACTTATAGTTTTATATGTTCCTTAGATGATTTATCACCATTGTGTTGTAGCAAGAGTTCAGTACACACATTTTCATGAAACTAAGTCAGAAAGAACCATTCTTATCCAGCTACATTCCATAACTGAAGATATGATTAGATTTATGGAAGTGTTTCATCATTTACGGATACAAGACTATAAGATTAACAACTACATGCCAGATGCCTTCTTCTTAGGATATGATTAAAATAACATTGTTGTGTAATCTATCTATATATATTAAATCGAAAACTCACTCACTCATTCATCACAGTATCTCAAAAACCATACCCCCTAGGAACGTGAAATTTGGTACACATATTGCTCATAGGCCCTAGAGGCGCTCTAAGAAAAGATTTTAAAATATTTAGCCGTTAAAATATGGGTTGAAACAACTTCTAAAGCTATAAATATTGTTTGTTTTATATCTCAAAACCCATAATTGCCTAGGAACATGAAATTTTGTAAACATATTGTTCATAGCCTATGTGCTACAGGTTCAACAAGTAAGGATTTTAAAATATTTGGCCTTTAAGGGCTGAAACAAACCCTCAAATAATAAATATTGTTTGTTATATAGATAATCTCAAAAACCAAAATAATGAAAATGAAATTTGGTACGGTACACATATTGCTGATAGGAGCTAGAGGCGCAGTAAGAAAAGATTTTAAAATATTTGGCATTTAAGGGTTGAAACAACCATTAAAACAATAAATATTGTTTTTTATACTTTTATTAAAGCTAGAAAGTTGAAATTTTGTACATTTATTTTTTACAAGATATATATAAATAGAAACCAGATTTACATTTTGTTACCTGCTGCTAAGGGGTGAAAATGTGATAGCAACCCGTAAAACAATCAATATTGATTGCTATACTTTCCTTAAAGCTAGAGAGCTGATATATTGTACATTTTTATTTCTTAAAAATATATATAAAAAATAAACCAGTTTCACATTTTGTCATGTTCTGCTAAGGGGTGAAAAGTCGTAATAATCCCTAAAACAATAAATATTAATTGTTATACTTTCCTTAAACCTAGAGAACTGAAATTGTGTACATTTATTTGTTACAAGAAAAATATACTAAATAATTTGTTATTCTTCCCATGAAGCTGAAGAGCTCTGTTGTTTGACACTTTTGTTTCATAAGTGGTAAATTTTAAGATTAATGCACTAGTTTGTCGTCAAAGGTTTAGGGTATCTGCCGAAAAAGAATACCAACGACAATAAGTCAAAGTTTGAACGCCACCTTATTGACGATAACCATTGTTATACAGGTTTTAAAACCAACTTAGAACCACTACATATATGTAGAAAATGGAAATATTTGGATGCTATCGAGGAAATTAAGATTTATAAAGCCTTTAAATATAATATACAAGGATTAATGAAAGATTAAATAAATTTCTCCTTGAATACATTATACGATACGGCTATCAAAATCCAAAACTAAAATAATATAATATTAATAATAATAATTTTATTTCCAGATCTTGCATGACAATTTACGTTTCATCTTTGGAAATTATACCAATTACCGCAACCAGTTATAGGTAATTGGAATAAAAAAACATATAAATATACAAAATAAATAAATTTGTTAGTTCTCTAATAATAACCAATTAATCCGGTGCCTCTGCAGCTATGTGTGATTAGCAGTATCCCTACTTATAGTCAAAACATAATACTAGTAATAATAATTAACAGTTAGATATATACTAAAATAAGAATACAAAATTTACAAAATTTAGACAAATACAGATGAGGTACCATGCATGTATGAGAAGAAGACCAAGATCAGAATCCTCCTCAACTCCACACAAAAGCATCAACAAAGAGATCCGGACCGTTCCTCCTCATCACTTATACACTCTAGTAAATCATCAATGAGATTGGGAACGTAAACAGCCAATTTTTCACTTTCCTCAGAAAATTTACGAATCTGCTTCAGCTGAAGCGTTAGATGGTTAAATACTTTGGAACCTACAAACAGAAAAGAACTTTGTAACCAGATCTTATTAGTTTTAGGTCTTCTGACAAAACCTAGTGCATGACATCTAGTCCTGTAATATCGCTCAGTTGCATTATTACCTCTTCTTTTATAAAAAGTTCTTAGTTCCTTATACAGAAAAAGATGTCTTAGGGGGAGTATTTTATGTCTGGCAAAGAGAGGAAAAGACAAAGAGAACCTGTTAAGAAATGAAACAATTTGGATAAAATATTTTTGGGTTGAAATTAGTGGCTTTATAGTTGTGATTGATCTACATAATGCAGAGCAATGTCATCAACAAAAGTTGTTACTATTCCACGAAAAATTTGAAGTAAAAGGTCCTTAATAAATATTAGAAATAAAACCGTAGGTAAAACCGAACCTTGTGGAACGCCTCTAGAGACTTCCCTTTCGCCGCTCAGACCATCTCCAACCTTTACACGCTGTACCCTACCTCTGAGATAACTCGTAAACCAGTCCAGAGCAACTATTCTCACTCCAGCCGCCTCCATTTTAAACAAAAGAATGTTATGATCAACCAGGTAAAAAGCTTTAGAAAAGTCGACGAACAGACCAGATGTTTTGGAATTACCATTCATTGCCATGTAAACTCTGCCCACGAAATCAGTCACGGCATCTTCCGTGCTTCTACCCTTGGTAAACCCATATTGTTGTTGGCTGAAGAATTTTGATTTGTTTAAAAAATGTAAAAGTCTTACTTTCACAATTTTCTCAATGAATTTTGAAAACACAGAAAATAAGGTGATCGGTCTGCAGTAACCCGGCTCCTCTAAGTTTCCCTTCTTAAAAATAGGAATTACGATAGCATGTTTTAACAGCTTCGGAAAAACACCGGAACTAAAACTTAGGTTAATTAAGTCAGCTAATATCGGCGCATTAGGTCAGCTATATGTTTCAATAGCTTTACTGTTATTTTATCAAAGCCGGTCGACTTTTTATTTTTTAGATTTAGGATAGTGGCTTTTACTTCCGTCACGTTGGTTGGCATTATAAACATTGATAATTCCTGAGATGCTAAGGTATTTAGTTGACAACAAGAATTATTTACTACGGTTACATTATAATAAACACCACTGAGGAGTTGTAGATATGAGACTTTGTTGTCCTAGGACATGTATACGATGTGCATCCCATGTGTCGCATTATGTTATGTTATATGACGATTAAGTTTTCTTTGTATAAATGGTGTAAGTTTGTCCACAATTTTGTGCAATTTTAATTTATTAGTTCGCATGCATTGGACATCCCTTGGCTTATCGAGTTTGCACAATGTCTTGCGGTCTTGGTTTATGGAGTGCTTAGTTCGCATGCAGCTGACATCCCTTAGATTATCGACTGCGCTTTGCGAGTTTGCACCTCGACCTTGCGGCCTCGGATTATGGAGCGCTTTGTTCGCATGCAGCGGACATCCCTCGGATTATCGACTGTGCATTGTGAGTCTGGATCTGGTTGCGAAAGAAAAGAAATATTACAAAAATAATATCAAGGAAAGTCAAGATAGTTTTACTGGAAAGGAAAGTGTTGAACCTAACTCGTCAAGTGTCGAAACCACAGCACACTACAGTTTTGATATGGCGGAGCATGTTCACATTCCAAGTAATCCCCTACAGCCTGCTGGGCCAGTATATTTTTTGGTCCCCTTTAAAATTGGGATTTATGGTGTTACGTATAAGACCACAAACAAACAAGCTAATTACCTGATACCAGAGAGTGTAAATGTAGGTAGGGGCTCTAATCTTATTGTTAACCTATTCCACCATTACATTGAACATTTCAGCCATGGTGAGAAAACTCTATGTACATCCATGCAGATAATTGTGTGGGACAAAATAAAAACAATATTTTGATTGACTATCTAGCTTGGAGAGTAAGTAATAATTTGAACCAGAAGATTGTTCTCTCCTTTCTTCCAGTAGGGCACACAAAATTTTTGTGTGATTGGGGATTTGGACTTCTTAAAAAAAAGTTCAAAACAACTCATATTTCTTTTGTACAAGAACTATTACAGACAGTTGAAGCATCTACTCTAACATCCAAAGTTAACTTCGGAGTCGCTGTTGGAGATGAGCGTGGCAACACTAATGTGCCCACTTACAACTGGCTAAGCTTTCTAGCCAGCAATGGGTACCAAGAAAATTCCCAACATCACCAAATTCAACCATTTTGAATTTGAGGAATCCCACAAAGGTGTTGTCAACTGCAAACTCGAAAGTGATGGTAATGTTTTTGTTCACCGGATTTTCCCATCTGATGATGGACCTACAGGATTCTCTGACAGAGTGCTTCCCCAAGGATTGTCAGATGTCAGGAAGAAATACCTGTTCAGTAATATACTGTAAAGAGGAATATAAGACCTTCTATGCCCTCAAATAGATGATACCTCAAGGGAAGAAGAAATCATTGACCAGCCTGCAGAAAGGCCCGGCCCAAGTCGTCCTAACAAACGCAAGCGCTCAATTTAATTATGGCGATTTCTTAGGGCTCACATTACAATATTAATTAATGACTTTCACTCTCTAATGTATATTTTTAATAAGAGAACTTTTTTGACCAGTTTAAAATTTTGTTACCGGTACAAGTAAAATTTGGTTTATGTAACATCATGTATTTCTTATACTCCCCTTTCCCTAACGGAATGCAAATTTTAATGTGATTTTCCAAAGTTCACAAACTGAGTCATTGTTGAATAAGAAAATGTGCCTAAATTGGAGCTTTATTGTAATGTGATTTAAAATGTAATACACTAATTTTTCTAATGCCTACCATCACAAAATAGTATGCCGAATTTTGCTCATCCAAACTCTTTTTAGGGTTGGAGCATTGTATGTGTTAAAAAATCATGTAATGCATATGAAAAATGTTTCCTCTTAAAGAAGACATTGCAACGAATATTTTGGCATAAATATATCAGGTTACGAAGCTGTTGCGTTTTAAAGTTTTTTAATGTGTTTTTTTCTGAAAAACAGTGTTTTTACGCTATTTCTTTCATATGGCCATAAGTTCTTTATTTGCTTGACCTACCCATGTGATTTTGGTGTCAAATTGTTCAAAATTTGATACTCTTTTGGTAAATTACAATAACTCAAAATGAAAAAATTTCGACTTTGGGTCCCTTTTCGTTTTTTGCATCACATATTATAAAATTTATGAAATGGCCAATAAACTATGGATTGTAATTATATTGCACTTAAAGGAATAAAATGAGAAACGGATTAGTAAAGTTTTGAGTAAGAGCTTTAACATTCAGTGGCTGGGCAATGGAATCTCTAACCCCTTCACCAGGGAATTATTAAAGATAAATTTCTCGACGTAATGTTTCATTTCTTGACTATTGAATTAATTTAATTACTTTTTATTGACTTTCTTGACCACCCTGAAAAAGTGTTTTCTTGAAGACTTACTTGTCCTGAACAAAATACTTACGGTACTCAATATTATGTAGGCAAAGTTTTGACTGATTTATCATAATATTTCCATAATATTATGGTTTAGGCCTAAACCATTAAATATGAAATTATTATAGTAAAGAATTAGCCTTAGAGAAAATTAGCCTTGAATATCTGTCAAACGTTTTAAATTGAGGGAAAAAAATAATTTTTTAAAGGCTTGTCACGGACAAAGTCACAGCTAATAAGTATTAATAAATTTAATAGTTCATTTAATGCTCCCATATTTAAACTATACAATGTGCCTCAAAATGTAAAGACAATATGTTATAAATATTAGTTGATCATATGTTTTCTTCTTTGTAGTCCAAGTGCACAGATTGTAAGTTGTTTGACTTGAACATATGTTTTTAGAATTGTTACATATTATTTTGAGTAGATGTGTGTAAGAGAAGTCCAATTTTCTGTATTTTAATATTTATGTTTTCAGTTTAATAAAGTTGTTTTACATGTGAATATTGTTTGTTACTCAATTATAGCTGAAATGAGTACACAAAAGTAAGTTTCAAGACATTTTGGCGACCGTGGCAGGATATTTTAAAAGGTATATAGGTTTAGTTAATAACTTCAACAATGGAAGGCCTCTAGATAAATTGAAAAGGGAGAGAAAAAAAGTAAGAAGACTCTTCACTAAGGCTCATAATGAATTAGAAGATCTTTTAAATAGTGAAGAATTGCCTTTTAGTAGTAAAGAAACACAGATGAAAGCAAGTTTCTCAGTCATTGAAAGCAAGATTGACAACTTAATAGTATTAGATGTGGAAATTAAGAACTTGCTGCTTGTCGGAGACACTGATGATACCCAGTTGAATGCGGAATATGACAGTCAAGAGGAATACCAAAAGAAATGGTTGTTCATAAAGGCTAAGTATGAGAAAATGTTAAATGCACCTACAAGCAGCGAAAATGGTGAGTCAGTTTCCCATAGGCCTAAACGATGTTTTCCCTTACCTAAGTTAGAATTACAACTCTTTGATGGAAATGTAAAGAATTGAATTGGGTTTTGGGGAAAATTTAAAAAGGTCCACGAGGACAATGAAATTGAACCTGAAGATAAATTTCAATACGGGTCAATCCATTTCAAATCACCCAGGCAATGTTGCTCAACATTTTTTATTTTCCTGGATTTTTTCCAATGTGTTCCCTACGTTAACCCTAGAACACTATAACGTTTAGTCTGACAGACTACTGTGAACTATCGATTTTTCTAGTTTTCCTACTTCCTCTCCACCGAGCGGTCCACCACTCCGTGTACCTTCATTTGAGCACTAGCTGATTATATGGTCAGTATAGTAAGTCTGTACGTGCATGTGTTTTGCTAGTTTCAGGTTGGCGTAGTCTGGCAGACTAAACATTAGTATTTAAGTTAGTTTAGTTACTGGTAGTTATTCATATGATACTGGTGCAGAACTGGACTATGTTCCTGAACAATGTAAGACAGTTGTATTGGATGTAAGAGAACAACAAGATCGCAAGATATGCACATTCTACCCTTCAGTGAAGAGAAGAAAGACCCGATTCTTCTGTGAGAAATGCTCAAGAGCAATTTGTGGGGAATACCAAGCAAAGTGTTCCTGTGACGATGCAACAGACTAAACATTTTGTAAAACGCATTGAAAGTGTTTATAATGACGCCTTATTTAAAGTTATGAGAGTAAAAATATTTGTTTAATATTTTTAGTTTGGTTTATTACCCATTTTAAACAGTAGTCTGGCAGACGAAGGTTTAGTATAACTACGTTTGGCTAAAAAAACCTTAGTGTTATAGGGTTAAGACAATTACAATAAACACTATTTGAAAAAATTTTATAAGACATAGTTTTTTCTGGCAGCCATTTTTAAATTGGCGGTCGGGCAAAATTGAATAAGAAACGTGGTTTGCGGAAAGTGTAATTACCAAGCTATTTCTAGAGATATCAGAATAATTCAAAAACCAGTGTTTCAGTATACCAGTGTTTAGGTAGATACATTATTTTAATTTTTCTATCATTTAAGAAAGTCAGTCAAACTCTTCCTGTCAAATTCGGAAAAAATGTATAAATTGCTACTTTTTAAGACTATAAAATTTTATGAAGGAAAAGAGACTCACTAATAATATGTTATTTCTGTGTTGAGTACTTATATAACTACCTGCAGTACAAGTTGTAGTTCTGAGAATGCACTCTTTTTTTTTCTAGAGCTTTTCAAAAATGGCCGAAAGCCGTTTAACGTCAATTTTCCCAGGTCAATATCTAAAAAGGGACGGAATGAAAACGAGTGAAAGTTTTACAGAATGTTCTTTATACAAATAGGAATACATCACAAAAAAAATATCATTGAGACTCAACTACATTTAGAGTAATAGAACAGTGAATTTTAGTAAAAACGCTATCCTTCTACATGCTCGTGCAGTGCCAAGATAGCAAACAAAGGCATGAAATTATTACAATTGACATTGGTGGAATTATGTTTAACCATTACATACAATAAATTAATGTAAATGTAAATATAATGTAATGTAAATTCAATAAACCTATAACAAAAAGAAGTTTACTATCAATTTCTCACCGATTATTCAACCCAATAGGATTTACTTGTCCATTTAATTTGATTCCTAAGCTTTTACTACAAGAAGTGTGGAAGTTGAAACTTCGCTGGGACGATGAACTAGGGCCTACCTCATGACATTTTACTACAGTTTAATAAGTCGATTGAGGATCTGCACTATTTGACAAACGTAGGATTCCACTGAGGTTTAGTGATTTTGTAGGTCCAGTGCTGAACATAAGTCTTCACACGCTGATGCGAGTAAATCATCTTATGCAACATGTATTTTTATTAGAGTCAAAGTAGGAGAGCATGTCTCAGTTCAGCTTGTTGAAGCTAAGCTAGGTTGGCCCCAACAAAACCCATGACTATTCCACGTTTGGAGTTGATGGCAGCTCTCATAGCGTCAAGACTGTTTGTTGCCGTAAAGTCAGTTCTAAAAATCCCTGGTTGTAAATATTACTTTTGGACGGATTCTATGGTTGCCCTAGCCTGGTTTAAAACTAAAGGAAATTGGAGTACATTCGTAGGAAATAGGTGTAATGAGATTTCTCGGTTAACAAATCCTGATGACTGGCATCACGTTCCTGGAGTCTATAACGCTGCTGATCTCCCTTCCGAGGATGTGGTGGTAGACACTTAGCAGCTGTTAAGTGGTGGAAAGGCCCCGAATGGCTAAAAAATTCTGAAGATCAGTGGCCAACAAGTGAAATAACGATACAGGAAGAAGTACAGTAGAGTCCCGGTTATTCGCCATTCGGTTATCCGCCATTCCGTGTTATCCGCCACACCAGCGGCACTTATTTAATTTAATTGTAGGCGTCAGTGATTGTAGCGGTACGTGTCTGCGATAACTTGCAAGCGTCAGTGAGCGTACATGACTGCGATAGTTTGCGGGTGTTAATGTATGTGCTCTGTGTCTGACTGTACCATGAGAATTCCCCCACTACCACTGGCCCGACCCGCTTACTGTCAGCTCGTATGAACTCGTTTTGTAAACAACTGTGTCTCTCTAAGTGTTTAGTGCGTGCAGTGAGGTTATTGTTAACATTAAGTTTTTGAGTATGATATGGTGAAAGTACCGTACAGTAGTTTATGTTGTGTTATTTAATCTTGATCTGAATTTTCTGTTTGTACAGATAATTCTGCATTAAATTTATTCGAACTGTAATTAGTTTCGGGACTTTTTATGTACAGTATTATATTGTGCCTTTACTGTATTTATCCTAACAATCTTGTCATTCAATTTCGTAATTTCATTGAAAATAACTGTATTCCATTATTTTTCTTTTCTATTATATATAGTATTACTGCAAAATATCGTATTTACTCATTAAATTTACAATAAAAAGTATTAATGGTGTAAAACGTCTATTATTTGTTCAACCCTCCCTATTATCCGCCATTTTAGCTTATCCGCCCTTCCACCGGCCCGTTTATGGCGGATGACCGGGACTCTACTGTAGTTAATCAAGAAAGAAGAAAGTCTGTTGTTACATCGGTTTCAGTAGAAGAGCCGAAATTCACGGAACAATTAAGTAAAATGTTAACCAGCATACAAAAACTGTCAGAGTTATTGGATGGATTTTTCATTTTTGTAATAACGCAAAAGGGAACAAGCTGACTAATGGCGAGTTAAATGGATCCGAAGTAAAAAAATGCATAAATCAAACTTCTATGGTGTATACAAAGTGAATCATTTAAGGAGCTGACATTGAAAGAACAATAAAATGCAGATTTTTACTGATGAAAATAACTTGTTGAGAGTAAAATCAAAGTTCACCCTCATGGATGATGTTGAAAATTTAAGTATCCTATTTACTACCATCAAATGGATGTAAAACTTATAATTGAAAAACATAGTACGGTATCCATTTCTATGCAGGCATCAACACCTTAGTTTCAATTCTGAGGCAAAACTTTTGGATATTAAAGTGTCGAAACACGGTCAAAAAGATTGTATCAAGATGTAGTATTTGCAAGCAACACAAAGTTGAACCTCTTCAGACACCACCACCCCCACTTCCGCTGGCAAGAGTTAATGATTCAAAAGCTTTTGAGACAACTGGTGTGGACATTGCTGGGCCTCTGTACTTGAAAGAAGGTATAAAAGCGTATATTGTATGTGCAGTGTATAGAGCAATACATCTTGAACTTATTGTTTCACTCTCTACAGAAGCTTTTCTCTCTGCCCTTCGTAGATTCATAACGAGAAGAGGTCGAGCTACTACAATATATTAAGACAATGGTAGGAACTTCTTAGGAACTAGTAATCTATTGAAAAAACTTAACTGGAAAGAAATAGTGAAGGTTACAACTGTGCAAAGGATTAATTGGAGGTTCAATCCTCCTTCAGCAGCTTGGTGGGGCGGGCTGGTGGGAACTGCTTATTGGAATGGTAAAGGAAATTCGGAGACGAAATTTGGGAAATTCATCAGTCACATATGAGTAACTGTCAACTATTTTATGTGACTGTGAAGCAACAGTGAATTCAAGACCTTTGGCTAAATCTCTCAAATGATGATGACTGTTTACAGCCATTAACGCCTGCTTTATTTTTACAACCGATGACAACTACTGAGGTACCTGACTTAGACAAAATTGAATCATCGAGCTTGAATAAGAGAGTGCGCTATGTGAATAAATTAAGGAACTCGCTAAGAGATAGATTTAAAAAGGAATATTTGGCTACACTTGTTTATCATTGTAAGAATCTGAAATATAGGGAAGCCGTAGTCGGTGAAATAGTTTTAATCGAGATGACAATGTAAAGCAAATAAGATGGTCCTTAGGAATAATACAAGAAGTTTATCCAGGAAAAGATGGTATTTCAAGAGTAGCAAAATTGAAAACAGCAAACGGTGTGTTGATTAGACCACTACAGAGACTTTATCCACTAAAAATATTTGCTAATGAATAACAAATTTCTATACCTAATAAAGAAGTAAACAATAAAGGAAAAGTTACTGCTGAAAAGAAGACTAGAAGCGGAAGACAAATGAAAGTTCCCCAAAAACTAGCTTTTTTTTCAAATCTTTAAAATTTTCTAATTGCAGAGTTATCAAATTTTAAAGGGGGGGAGGATGTTATAAATATTAGTTGATCATATGTTTTCTTCTTTATAGTCCAAGTGCACAGATTGTAAGTTGTTTGACTTGAACATATCTTTTTAGAATTGTTACATTGTATTTCGAGTAAATGTGGCTCTGCAAATGTGTGTAAGAGAAAAACAATTTTCTATATTGTAATATTTAGGAACAAGGTATCTAAAAGAAATTAAATAAACAAAACATTGGAACATAATCTAATGTATAAATGGGATATTGTAACAATCATATAATAAACTAGTTTTAAGCACCTAAAACATACACTCTCATTTATCCAAGCCTCCCTGACACCCGAGACTATTTAAATCAGTTACAAAATCCAAATCACAAGGACTTTTTGAACTGAATACGATCATCAAAGCTGTAAATATTTTCGGATTAAAAGTTCCAAACCCTAAAAGATGTCTCAGAAAATGATTTCTTGAATATGTCAGACCTGTGCCTTAGAATCGTACTCGTAAACGACTTTAGCTAATTCTATGAATTATTAACATGTAAATGTAATTTAAAAAACAACTGACGTTGGCGATAAAAATTACCGCAGAAATCCATTAACCCTGAAATTTCAGTGCTCCGACATTAGACGGTTATTATTTGAAGACATTTCCCTAAAAGAATGTTTCCTTTTATTTGTGATTGCAAAACATAAATATTACTTTCTGGATAGCCTTCATTTGTTAATTTTACTTTTTCACTATACTATAGTAAAGAGAAAGTATAATGATTGCAAAAAAATCGATGTTGAGATTTTTGTGGAAATATTCGTTTTGAGACCCCCTGAATCCAAAAAACTGGTTTTTACAAAATTTCTGTCTGCATGTTTGTATGGATATAAAGCTAGAGAGAAAATTATTTGATCACTTTCAAACAAATTTACACCAAACATGTCAATTAATTAGGCCTGTAGTATAGATGCACGAAAAATGTTTTTGAAAACTTTTGAAAAACATCCGTCTTTTTGGCCATGAAACCCCAAAAAATCTGTTATTATTATTTTATAAATAAACGGCTCTAACGATTTTGATAAAATTTGGCTTATTTGTATCCCTTAATGTACCCTACCATATACAAAAAACCGCTTCTTTCTAAAAATTTCTCGTTTAGCTAATAATAATAACAACTGATTTTGGGGTTTTTTTTTGCTAAAAAGGGGCTTGTTTTTCCAAATTTTTCTAAACCTTTTTTCGTGCATCTTTACAGGTCTAATTGACATGTTTGGTGCAAATTTTTCGAAATTGATCGAATAGTTTTCTCTCTAGCTAATAATAATAATATTTATTAGCTACTCTCCTTCCTACTTTAATATCCCCTCCACTACTTTAATACAATTAATTATGAAGTCACAGTGAATCTGTTTAATAATTTAAATATGTTTTTTGAGAAAGTATGTGCCAGTTTCTGGTACCATTTATTTATTTAATCTAAACATTTATGTAAATCCCACTGTGGTATCACACAGTTGATTGGTTTTCAATTTATCTTTATCTTTGTGCCATAAACATACTAAAATCTAACTAAAAGAGGAAGGAGTAAAAATAAAGCAAAATTATTTAAGAGAATTAATACATTAGTTTTATTACTAAGAGTTTGAAATAGGTTTTGACAAATACTTTGACCATCTCAAATGTATAGCAAGATTTTGTACTGTACATAATACCAAGTAATTGTGCCTGGAAATGTTATTGAATTATTTCATAGCTAGGTTTAGCTGCAATTCATTTCATCACTGAGCGTACATTATACTTTCAGTTAAACTCTTGTTCAGTGTATCATCTTGGTTTCTGTTTCTTCTTCATCTTGTTAATTTTATTTATTTCAGTCAAAATCTGAATAGAAAAATATATGTGTTAGTAATGTGCTATTTAAAAGTTGAGAAATAAATTTTAATACAAACATTCTATAAGGCCTATGCTGCTTTATAACCCTTCAATTGAATTTCTTAAAGGTAAACACAGTAATTCAGTAAGTGCTTTATTTACGTTAAACATTTTACAATGCAAGAGACAAAAGTCAAAACATGTGCACATAAAATTCCAAATGTGTACTAAAAATACAAATTCTTACATTTTTAGACGTGTTGTTTTTATAAACTAGATTATATCACTAGATCACATTGCATATAAATCATTCAATGATTTATACATAGCCACACCCTTGAACTATGTAAAATAAGAGCTTTGAATCTGCTTTCAGACATCTAACTGTTAATGGTAGGTAGTTGATTAAATACTTTATATTGTTGGTACATAAAACTATTATAAGATCTACTCAAGCTACTGTAGAGAGTAGCAAGGACTTGTATTACCAATAAGTAAGGAATTTTAATGATATGCTGCATACAAAAAAATCCTTATTCAAAATTGTTCAGCTGTTTTCAAAAGACATTATAGTTGGGGTATAAAAGTAACTCTTATCTCAAACCATAGAAAAGAAAACATAGGTATTTAAATAAATAGGAATATTTTACTGTTTTAAACAACCAAACCTGCAACTGACATGGTCAGAATAATAAATTACAAGAACACTTCACACAGAGACCAACACAAAAAACAAAAACAGCAAAGACTAAAAACCCAAGTAATTCATGTCTGCATCCATGAACTCCCCGGACACTATATAATGGACTTGTCTTTCAACCACTTTTCCACATCATGTTTAAAATTTCTCAGAGAGACCAATCTAGCATCTTCTACTAAAAGAAGCAACACAATATGTTTATAGCTGGTTTGGGTTTTACCAAGTCTAACAAAAGCCCCATCAACACATTTAAACAATACAGAGTGGGCCATTTATAAGTCAGTTGTCAAAAATGGAAATACAACTAGGCTACCTACTTTTTTTGTATAAAGTACAAATTTATTACAAAAGTTAACCTACAAAATATAGGTACCTACTCAAAGTGGTTTCCATGGTGTTCTACACAATGATTTACAAATAAATATTGTAGCAAGTCTTCAGGGACTGCAGGTTTTCAAATTCTGATTGGATACGTTCCTTCAAATGTTCAACATGAATCTTAACGGAATAAACCTCATTCTTTAGTTTGCCCCAGACTGAAAAATCCATGGGTGTGATATCTGCAGATCGAGGAGGCCATTTGATAGTGCCCCGTCTGCCAATAAATTCATCACAGTTTTCATTGAGAAAGTTCCTTACAATAAGTCCATAATGAGGGGGGGCTCCGTCTTGTTGCCATATCAACTTTTCCTTAACTGGCTGGAGATTTTCAAATAATGGACTGTTTTCCAGTTCTAATAACACTTCATGAATCTTCAAGGTATGTTGCAACATTAAAAAAATACGGCCCGATTAGGCCGCCGCTGAAAATCCCTGCCCATACACTCAAGCCAGTCGCGTTCAATTCTGTCTCCATCAACGCATGTGGATTAGTAGAATCCCAATAGACACAGTTGTGTCTGTTCACTCCGCCATTCACCTTAAAAGTCGCTTCGTCCCTCTAAATAATGCTTTTGCAAAACATGGGATCAGCTTCATGTCGGATTGTATACCACTCGCAGAATTTCAAACGCCTGTCCTGATCATCTTCGTGTAGGCCTAGAAGTAAAATAGGCCTATATGCTCTCAATTTCAGCATTTTTTTCCATCCTTCGTAGACTTTTTCTTGCTATTCCATGCTCCTTAGAAGTTTTTCTTTGAGATTTAGTAGGTGATTGCACAAAACATTGCGCAACAACATTAAGATTCTCTTCTGTAGTTACACAGCCTGTAGGTAGACACTAGCCTACCTCAACGAAAAAGCTCCGCCACGAAGCAATCTCTTTAAATCTTACATTTAATTTCTGAATACCTTGTCGAGATTGAGGTTTGACGTTTGGAAAACATTCCACAAATGAATCACAAACATCACTGTAATTATGGTCATATTTCCACCATGATTTTAATACAAATACAAGCTGTTCTGTACCTAAGCTGTTGCTATTCATCATTGATTAAATAACATACAACAACCAAATAACCTCAAACTGCTAGTGTCAACTACCTTTTATGCGTACTTGTTGTCGAGTTCACAACTGTAGTCAAGTTCACAACAGACTAGGTCTACGCTAGGCAAAACAATGCCTGTCCACAAGGCCGCACCGCACCTCGCACCTAACATTGCACCGATACTCGCACCAAAATATGTTCTATGTTATTATATGAACATGGCCACAATGAAGCACTGACCCAAGCACCGCCCCTAGTATCGCACCGCACCAAGGAATTGGGAGACTATTTTTTTTGCTTCGCACCTCGCATCCTTGATAATTTGTTCAGTTCAACAGTATAGTGTGTATTTTTTTAAGCGTACAGTAGTTTTCGGTTAGACATGGATAAACAGAAATTGATAAGCAAAGTATTTTTAAGAACACCTTTGTGGGATAAAACTCATGAAAATCACCATAACAGCATGATTCTTCAGAAATTGTGGAAAGAAGTTACAATGGAATGTGAATCAAAAGGTATTGTATCAAGTTTGTGCGTTCAGAGACAACGCTTGTTCCGACTTGCAAGCGCCTGCTACAAGCGTTGACCGGCAAGCAAGAACTTTTTATACTGGTTTTCCGGCACTGGTAGCAGTCAATTCTCTGACAACTCACAGTGAACGGGGATGTCGATGAATTTATTTCTCAAGTATTATTTAGAAGAGGGCCTCTATTTGGGACAAACGTCTCAAACAACACTCAAATAGACTTTACATAGATAAGAGTTGGAAAGAGATAGCCTTGGAAATGAACACTGAAGGTAAGCAAATTTATAACTTAAGATACGCCTTAGGCCTATATTTTTTTTCAAAGTTTATAAATAACAATTTATCTATAATGATTTGATTCATTTATAATTGTACTTTCATTGTAATTTGTATATTACGTCATTTGTAATAATTAATAGCTTGTTGATATTTTAAAAACTCTATCTGGCAAAGAGAATCTCAGGAGCTCTTTTAAAGGGTTTCCCCACTGGCAAAGAGACCTTAGGAGCTCTTTTAGTAAGCATTTTTTTAAATTGAAATTTGGGCATCTGAAGTAATATTTAAATAGATTGTATTATATATCATTGTAATACAATCTTTTAACTATGGTAATTTCACGTAGCAAAAAACTCAATTTTTTATCTTATAATGGTTTTTAAAAACTATTTGTATAGAACTATTATATGGTAAATGGTTATTAAAACAAATAGTTTTAAACAAATAACTAGCCGTTCTTCCGGATGAATTGGTTGCTTATGCCAGTTTCCCCAGGATTTGTCCGAAGTAGTTGCAATTTTTTTGAGGGTATAATTGAATGTGCTCAACTCCATCCTCATATAAGAAAAAACCTTACGTTGTCCAATTTTAATTGAGGAAGCAGATGGTGGTATTCATCAAATCTTCCTCTTCCGCGGTTAATTTCATGTATACCGATTCTCATTCAGCGCCCTTTCAAATCTACATTTTCAAGCAAAAATAATTCTTCATCACTTGAGGTAGACATTCTCAGAATGAAAGTTGCAAGCTTTTGTTGTAACACCCAAACTATTCACAAGCGCTTGCAACCTAGAAACAATTAACTTGCAACCAACTTTCTTTGTGAACGCACCCTTAGTTCCATACAACCGGTTAGCCAGCATACTCGAAGTGTGTCGTGTGTTATTTATGTATTAATGTTAGACATGTATTGTTTTATTTAATGTTAGGTGTGCTTTTTGTTATTTGTGACTAGGCAATGGAAGTATAGTATATAGTCTTCCAAAACCGGTCGTCGCCGAAAAAAGGATACAGAACTGTTGACGGTACCTAAGGTATGTAAAGTAGTTTAAAACTATTAAAGTTCAGGAGACTAAGAATCATGTATAAATTATTACTTTTCAATTGAACTAACTCGCATCTTCCGTCCCTAGCCAAGCTTTCATAAAACATACAACTTATAGCTTTGGTTCCTTGATATTAGTTTTCATTTATGTGAGGTTACCATATTGGGGACTTTGCGTTATACGACCACACGGATCAAACTTTTTCCTATAAAGATAAATTGATTTATTTGTTATCAGTTTGACATTAGCATGTCTTGAACAACATTCTAAACGTGCATTTCTTATCAGTAATCTTGTTTCATCGTGCGCAGTCAGAAGGGCAGTAGTGCAGAGCGGCGGGCGACTGCTTAGTGTAGCCAGTTGTCAATCAAGTGAACATCATAATAAATGCATCATAACAAACACATTTTGTTTAGCAAATCTTTGTAGGAAAAGGTAACCGTGTGGTCGTATAACGCAAAAGTCCCCCATATTGTTTTATATATTTTACGTATATTATTGTCACTTTTTATCTAATTTTCATATAAGTATTCAATATTATGTTACGTAGTAACTTTGCTAAAGTTGCAGAATAAGGTTTACTATATAGTTTTTTAACTTGATTGAAAAGAATACATACTTATTCTGCCAGTCAAGTGTTTTGTGATTATCAGCTCTAGACATGGTTGTTGTTTTCAAACTCTGAAACTTTACACAAAACATAACATTAACTATATGTTGTAGTTAGATCAACTATTATTGATATTGACAGACAATACTACTTAACTAAACCAGACCATGTTTCTCAAAGGACTCTTTCGAAAGTACATGTCCAATACATGTAAATACATGTACGTGTTTTTGATATGTTTCCAAACACGTGGACAAAAAATGTCCAAAGGTAGCTTTCTTTATTTTGAAAAATACCCTTCATGCATGCACTCGTGTTTGTGGACAACGAATGTAACTTTGGTAAGACGTTGACCAGATGGGTTTCAAACACTCGGTCCAAGAATCCCGAAACTCAAAGGTTCCATGGGCTGAACAAATGGTCTGTGGTCTGTAGTCTGTGGGTCCTGGTCTGTGTTTGAGGTACGACTTTTAACCACTTATTTATTCGCTAAATGGTAGCCGACCGTTTTTCAAGTACGTCCATTATGGCTAAGTTAAGCTTAGAACATAATACCAGTATATAAAATCATGTATTAATACTAGAGTACATATACACTATGGATGTATATATACACATGTACTTGGGGAATCCAATGTAGCTTTGGATAAGAGGAGCCCCGTTTCAAAAACTTGACATACTTTCTAAGGATATCCTGAGAAGCGCTAGATCTAGCGAACTACCGTATTTACGCTTGAACAGGCCGTACATTTATTACTAAAAATAGATAGGTAAAAATGGGGTGGAGCTTATGCAGTACTTAAAATATTCCCAATAATTAGTATTTCTACTTAATTTTTAAAAAACATTACAATAATGATTTTCTTTTGTAACTTTTTCCTTTAAATTTAACCATATTCAAAATTATTATTTTGGCATTTCTCCCCTAGCCTACTTTTTTACTAATAACCTAATTTGGATTTTTGAAATATTTTCTTTTTAAAATTGTAGTTTTTTGTTGCATAATTTTGATCATATTAAAATTTGTCTCCAAATTCTGGTGCGGTTTATACAAGCGTGAATACAATATATTACAATTTAATTATTACGTCCACAACTTTTATAGAACTTATCTTTTCTGATGATCACAAATGTAAGATGATTTTTTCTGGAATCCAATCAGTTAAGGCCAGTGCTGAAATGAAATCAATTCCAAATATTACAGATCTGAATTTACAAAGCAATGAATACAATGTTTACTTAATATTATTAAACTTATAAGAAACATAATGTGTGATGTTACTTTGAAGAAATACAAATGAAAAGTGAAACCATAGTAACAATACTAATCAGGGTAGCTTTTATCAGTGCCAACAATTGATTTAATTGTTTAAATATTTTTTCTACATAACCCTGGATAACTATACCTCTTTCATAATCACGTGGTCACTAAACCTTCGTAAATTTGATGACCATTTAAATTTTTTTTTTGTTACTTTCAGTTTAGTATATTTTGACTCTATAAGTGATAAAATGCATAGTGCTCCTACTTGTGATTGTATACTATATATTATAAGTGGTTTTATTTTAGTTGCAATTGCATTAAAAAAAGTTCATTGACCTTTGTCTTTCCTAAATAATTAAAATGTAAGGTTTGCGTAAATAGCTCAAAACAGATTAATGAAAATGAGTTTTAATGTGAACAAATAAGTTTTTTACAACTAAAATAGATATAAAATGAATATTTACACGTAAATAAACAATACGGTTACCATAATTACTTTAGGTAGATCGGCCAAAGTCTTAGTTTTCATCACAGTGCACGCAACACATACCCCTGTGTTCGCCGCAGATCCCGCTGTGACAATGGGAGCAATAATTTTAGTTGTCATCTTTCTCTTGGCTGATGGGCAGTAATGGCAGATCTTCCTCACACCAGGGACGTTCGGATTGTTGGCATTGACTGGAATTCCAAGATTATCTGCAATCGTTGTACGTAGATCGCGTTGGAGTGAAGCCGTCTGCAGGCGCGCACGCATGTGGGGTTCTGTTAGTTGAATGCACAGTTCTTTCATAAAATTTGTGCGGGTTTTTGGAGTTTAGTTGTTCCTAAAACTGTTCAAACAGTAGATGACATACGAATTCACAAAACTTGATGTTCATCATTCCAAAAAACACGCACAGTGGCCAGCGACGGGTTTTCCTACTACAACTCATATTGCCACACATTTGGTCCACTGCTCCCTTGGTGTCATTGTAACAATGAATTATTTCAGCTTTCTTCGAAGTTTGATTCACTGTGGGACTGTTGTGCATTGTTGAGAGTAATGTGACAATCTTGTGTTTTTTCGGCTTATAGGACACTATAATGTCTTACCTTTGTCAAACAAAAATAGAGAGGTGTTCACTGGCCTAGTTTTCTTGTTTGATAGCACTTTTCCGGGCACTCCTTTTCTGTTTAGGCGGATAGTACTGACAATTGTTAGGTTGTAGGGTGGCTGCAAAAGGTCCTCAGCCAACGTCACACTGGTAAACCAGTTGTCTGTTGTAACATTCCGGTTTGTTCCATGGATCGAGGAAGTAGCTTCTTTAACAAAATACTCAGATATTGGTAAGCCTTGAGTTGGAGTCTTTTTTCCAACATATGGTATACCATTAATCATAAAGTTTGTGTTTGTATCGCAGGCCATTACGATTTTCAAACCATATTTAGAAGGCTTATTTGGTATGTACATCCGGAATGCACATTTGCCTCGAAATCCTAACAACTGTTCGTCTACGGTTACGTATGATCCTGGACTGTATTTTGATTGACAGTTGTTTGTGAAATTAAGTAAGTAAGTAAGTTTTATTCATCGCTTCTTTACAAAATCAACAGTATAAAAAATATAAACTAAACACACTACATATTCTATCAAATAAATATAAGTATACATACTTGACTGTTCAAAATATAACACCTGTAAAAGGGGCAACAGAACAACAAAAATATAACACAAAAGAACTAAGAATAAAAAATAAAGAAAAACAAAAAATATTTATAATTTAATTGTTATAATAATTGTTGTTTAATTGTTTAATATAATTTAAATTGTTCCAGACCTCTCTTATCGGTGCAAATGGATCACTCTTCTTCCGCTCATCACGAGTAGCTCGATCGTCGAACCGAAGAGAGCATAAAATAAAGTCAAATCTGGCACTGCTCATTACACTTTTATACCGTGTGCCAGTCCACTGATGGTCAAACAACTCTCTAGAAGCCAAATGATTATCTTTAGAAAAAGCTATGTTGACTAATAGTCCTAGAAAAGCCCACATTTCTACATTATTGATGGAAGATGTTGTGTTGGTCTGATTAGTACATCGTGTTCTAATAAGTCTATCCATGTGTTCATTTGTGTGGTGAACGATTTGATTCAACATGTTCTCATCAATAACTTCCATAAAACATTCCAGGGCAGTTGTGGCATTTCTAGCCTCTCCAAGAACTTGCCTCCTCTGTAGAACAATGTTCCTTGCAGGCGTGCAAACATTTTGAGGATATGGACGAGTGGACCAAATATGATCTTTTTTAGCACAAACTACACGTTCCCGAAGAACAATTACGTGAGGGTTAGCAGCAGGCAGTTCATCAGCAGGTGGTTGGTCGTCGGTGGGTGGCAGGTCGTCGGCGGGTGAAAGGTCGTTGGCAGCAAACACATTGATACCAGTACGCAAGGTTTCTGCAGGCAGTCCATTCATATTACGTCCTCTTTTTCTCTTCCTAGGGTTCGAAGAGGGTGATGTGAAATAGTTTTTAAGGTTAATTTTTTTTCAAATAATTTAAAAGTTTTGTAGGGAGGAAACAATTTTTCATAGAAATATAATAATAAATATACTGAATATTTTGTAAATATTAGTGTAGTAGATTAAAGTCCAAAATATACCACGGGATTCTGCCACACAAATGTTTAATTTGTTGGTCCAGTTTTAGGGCACTTGTAGAGACGTATTTCAAAATGTGTTTGTGTTGTCGTTTTTATCATGCCCAAATCCAAACTGCTGCTTTCATCTGCATAGTCTGGGACATATTCTTTATCTTCGTCGGAATCATACCCAAATCCTAGACTAGAATCAAACTAAACTAGCTATGTGGATTTGGATAGTTTGACCATTGGTATAATTGTCATAGGACAGATTCTCGTGTACACAATCTCTTGTGGTAAAACTACCTATATGCACTTGGGTCATATTACCACTAACAAAACTTGAGTTTCAAGGATAGTTAAAAGGAACACTGTATAATAATCAAGTTTCCAAACAGAATTATACTTGGGTAATTTTACCACTTCACGCATCTTAACATGTTATGCAACTGGGTGAAATATCTCAATTTCCAAAAAAAGTAGACTTGGGTAGTTTTACCTATAACCCCTCCATTTATTTGTTGACTTAAACAAACAATTTATTATTTATTTATTTGCAGGACGTTAAAAAAAAAAACAAGCAAAACTAGCACTAAAAACAATTTTTTCGCAAACATTTTGGGGTGATGTGAAATAGTTTTTAGGGTTAATTTTTTTTCAAATAATTTAAAAGTTTTGTTGGGAGGGAAACAATTTTTCATAGAAATATAATAATAAATATACTGAATATTTTGTAAATATTAGTGTAGTAGATTAAAGTCCAAAATATACCACGGGATTCTGCCACACAAATGTTTAATTTGATTGGTCCAGTTTTAGGGCACTTGTAGAGACGTATTTCAAAATGTGTTTGTGTTGTTCGTTTTTATCATGCCCAAATCCAAACTACCAGTACTTTAGGCCAACTATAGGGAGGTTATGAATGTTTTTACTTAAATGTACATCAAATTAAATGTAATATGCCTAAATATGAATGCTTGTTCAAGATAAGATACAAGGGTGACTAAAAACGCATTTCCAAAATGTAGAATGTATTCCATGTATATTATTAGAATCTTTATAGTTTCTTCTTGTCTGTATGTCCACAGTCTGATAGCTCCATTTTATTCAAATGGGATGTAGGCCTTTAGGTTACATAGGCCTAATAGCGTAATAGGTTTGTTAAAAAATAACCGAACTTTTCTTTTACAATTTACATTAATAAATTAACTTACAGCTTATTGATCTGTCTCCTTTGGTGGACTACTCCCCTCATCTAAGAAATATGCCAGTAGTAGAATATAGATCTTGCATCCATACGGGGGCTGTGTGCCGGAAAAAAGGTTGTCGCGAAAATAGTACATGATCGCGCCGCGAGGTAGCGCTAGGGAGAAAGCATTGGTAGCATTGGTTTTTCAATCAGCTTCCTTCGTTTCCCCAATAGATAGCGCCAAAAAGTCGAATTTCCAGTGAAACAAAATATTGCATTGGATCGGAGTTCTATTAGGTTATCCAAATACAATGGTAGTAGTCTACTTTCACTTTATTTTGGAAAGCTTTTTTGAATCTCTTTAAAAATTTTTCAACGGTATTCCGTATTTGGACCTGTGCATGTGAAACAACATCTGGAACGGCTTCGTCCTCTTTTCGGTGATATTATTGTCTTCTTTCCGCTATTATTATTACTGTCACTGTTATTATTGCCGACATTTTCGCTATTATTCGTATTGCCGCTGATATTACTGTCGTCAATTTTGACAATGCTCATTTTAACTTGATATTTAGAAGAGAAAGAAGTAAATGAACTGCTACCGAAAAACTATCGAGAATATGTTTCAAAATCGCTTCTAAGCAACGAAATAGATTTCTATTGTTGGATGATTTCAGTTTTTTTTGTAAGTAATAAATATTTATTTTTGTTATTGACTAAACAAAGATATAAGTTTTTATTGCAATTTAGGATCTTCTTTTTGCTCTCACTTGAGGAAAATTACTGCTGGATATATTTAAAAAAAGGTTAACAATATAAGTATACAAATTGCACACACACAAGTTTAATATACGTAGTAATATTGTATATACGATATAAATACAATATAGTATAGAACTTAATATTATCTTAAGAATGTTTTTCTTTAAGTTTTTATTAGGCTTAAGTAAGGGTTTTCAACCCGTTGCGTCTTCCTGATCAGAAGATACCGGGTTCGAATCTCGGCTAGACTATATAGGTAACTTTTCATCCATTAGTGTATGTGTAGCCATGTCCGATTGCTATTAATATATAAAATATTAATTAGGTACTTGACTTAGCAATCACTTAAGTAATTTTTATTAGTTTACAGCTGTTTCATCTTATATTTCAGGCATCATCATTACTCGACTAAACAAAAAAAACACTTCTCACAATTTCACCGATTAACAACATTAACTATGATAACATTCAACACTTAAATGAATAAAATCATAAATTTTCAACACTTAATAAAATTATTTTGTTTTTAATGCCACAGTGTGTGACTGTCAACTGTGTGAGTTTGAGAAATGACACTGCAGTAGACAGTCACACACTGTGGCATTAAAAACAAAATAATTTTATTTAACGTTTTATTAAGTGTAGTAAATTTATGTTTTTTTTTTTAATTTAAGTGCTGAATGTTATCACAGTTACAGATATCGGCGTGAATCCTGGCACTTGGCCTCGCCCTGGTGCGATGGGCCGGGGGTGTGGATAAAGGGCGTAAGTGGAGAAAAAAAAACATTTTCCCACACCGCTTTCAAATGTGACTCATCCTTCAAACGAACTAGTGTTTACCCCACCTTTAACACTTTCACTGCTACGCAAATTTCGTATTTCCTACGCTAGGAGCTGACCTTTTATTTTTTATATGTATAGCCTAAATGAGTAGAAATTACTTTATTTTTTATTTTTGAACCTTTCTACGTAATAACCACTAATATTTTAAAGCGGACGCACACGTGCGTCCATAGCACATAGATTAAAAATTAGCGTGCGAAGCATTGAGTTGGGTGAGTTTCCAGAGGCTTTTAAACTGGCGAAGGTTGTTCCTCTCTACAAGGCTGGGGATCTGAGGGAGTTCGGTAATTTTCGTCCTATCTCTATGCTGAGCGTGTTTTCTAAAATAATTGAAAAAATTGTAAAAGATCAATTAGTGTCGTACTAAAATACTAATAATCTCTTCTCTGGGTGCCAGTATGGATTTAGAAGGGACATCAATATTTCAAATGCTTTATTCAATAAATATTAACGAAGGCATCAACGGGAATAAGAAAATTATTATAGTTTTCTTGGATTTAGCTAAAGCTTTCGATTCGGTAGATAGACAAATATTATTTAATAAATTGGACTTAATCGGGTTTCGTGGTAATGCGTACTCATGGTTCAAAAGCTATTTGTCGAACAGGAAACAAATGGTGTCGGTGTGTGGAGTAAATAGTGAACCTCAGCCTGTGGAATATGGCATCATCCAGGGGTCGACCTTAGGATCTATTTTGTTTTTGATTTATATAAATAATTTGTCTAAAATCAATATTGATGGGAATTTTTATCTATTTGCGGACGAGACGGCCATTTTATTCGAGGGTAATAATTGGGAAGAAGTACAAGGGAAGGTTGTAAAGGATTTATCGGTAGTGAAAAAATGGTTAGATCAAAATGTTTTAACCCTTAACATATCTAAAACAAAGTTCCTTCCTATAGCCCTTAGGTCCATTAGCGATTGTCCTTATAAACATATTAAATTACATTCGTGTGGGAATGACCTAAGTAAGCTCTGTGGCTGTAGTAACATTGATGGAGTTGACTCCTACAAATACTTGGGTGTCTTGTTTGATAAACGCTTAAATTGGTCGGCACTTGTTGACTATTTGAGTCGTAAAATTATAAAGTTAATCTATGTTTTCAGGAATTTAAATGAAATATACTTTCGGGAAATAAGACAGTTGTACTTTGCTTATTGCCAATCTTTGCTGGGAGGGGGGGGGGGGATAATAGTTTGGGGATGCGCCTGCAAATCCATACTGGCTCCCTTAGGTGTCCAGAGATCTGTTATGAAGATGGCGCTGCGTAAACCAAAAATACATCCATCTGATGAGCTGTATGACAGTTTAAACGTTGTTAATATCAGACAACTTTTTGTAAAAACTCTTTTAACTTTTATGCATAAAAATTCCAATACAATTTTTTCTATTTCGAGTTATTCTCATTTTACTCGTCATTCTCAAGCAGTGGGTATAAGAACAGATAGGCTTTATAGATCTGTATCCACTTCTAACTCATATTACGTTTCACAGATGATTTTCCGTAATATTCCAAAAAACCTGAGACTTTTTCAAAATTATACAGTTAAGGCCTATAAAAAGCAAGTTTCTTTATGGTTAGAGGATGTAGCGAGGGATTTTTGTGAGTCCGTCATTTTTTCGGAGTACGTATAAAGTTATGTTTAGCCTATATGTCGTTCTTTTTATCTGTTCATTTTTTTTATCTCGAGTTCTATTCTGATTCTTTGTAGGGGAATTTTTGGTGTAGGCACAGGAGTGACGTTGTTGTTCTGGTGATGACCTATTTATGATTTCTGGTACATTTTAAATTTGTACTTTTCTTCTTTTTTTATATCTTCTCTCTTTTCCCATAATTATAATTATTGTGAAGTTATTTTGTTCACGACTCGTGCCCACGCACAGGCCTCGTGCCTATGTGGGCACTAAATCCATAGGCAATAATTTGTAAATTGTTTGTAATTTTATTTATGGAATAAATAAATAAATAAATAATTGAACTCGACCGTTCGGCATTTCGTCTATGTGTCTGTAATGTCTGTGTGTCTATCTGTCTCACGATTTCGGCCAAACATATTGACCGATTTTGATGATTTTTTGCATGAATGTTCCTTATTCCTAAGCCGAGCCATGTATATATACGGTTTTTTCCATTTAAAATTTTTAACCCCTTAAATAAAATAAAAATGGCAGCCGGACCGTTTCTCTCAGTGTAAGCTTTTTTCCAAAGCCAGTTTGTGGCTTAACCGTAAGTCGAATTTAAAAACTAATATCATTTCACGAGTAGCAAATTAGATTTTCAACAAAATTATATTCTTGATTTTTTCCGTAGGCCTATCTCTAGACTAACGGTAAGCTCACAAAATGGCCGTAAACTTCAAATTTGTTAAAAATCGTCCAAGTTGTTGTATTTCAACACCGTGTTTTTATACGTTTATTCTAAACTAATTCAAAAGTGTTCCATAGTTTTTTGTAGATAAAGGTTCAAAGAATGCATATATGCCAGTATAAAAATGATGGAAGTAAAATTAACAAAGTTATTAGCTCAAGAAATAAACATGTTCAGTAACGAAAGGAAAAAGTTCAACTTTAGGCCTACATAAAAAGTAGTAATCATTTTTTGTAATTTTTTTCATAAAAGTAAAAAAGTTTCGTAATTTAGTTCTAAATGGAACTGTATTTATCAGTTTCAAATTTTTTATTTTGAAAACACTAGTTATTTTGAAAATTAAAAAAAAATAACAAAGCTAGGCCTATTTTAAATAGTAATTTAGGAATATATCTTTTGCCCAAAAATGACATATTATTATAATAAAGTGTAGAGAATAAATCAAAGAATTGAACTTTATACTTGCAAATTATCATTGTAAATTTCATAAAAGTATTTGACTTAGCTTTACTTGAATTACAAATTGAGATGAAACAAATGAAACTTCGCGGCGATAAAGGACATACAAAAAATGACCGTTGGACACCGTGGGAAGTGTTGGTACATGGGTTGAGATCAGTATCACGACGCTTGGGACGCTTTACCTAAAAATATCTATAACGCGATATTTTTAGCTACCTAACGCATTATTAACCTAAATAAAACACAATGCCCCCTAAAAGAAAATCTTTAGCAGTTAAGCCCAAGAAAAAAAAGGAGAACTAGCAACCCCAGAATCGCGGGAATTGCAAAATAATGTTTGACTGGCTAAACCCATGCTTACTTCCTTACTGGCACACTATTTTTAACCTAAGCTCAAAACCACATTCGTTATTTCAACGAGCAAGGTCTACTGTTCACAGAACTACTAGTAAATACTAAGCTGCGCGGAAAAAGTGCAATTCCCTATAGACAAATAATTATATTATAGCACCGTGATTAGCACTGCCAGTGCCAGTTATCGGGGCTCTACCCGGCTAGATAACTATCAGGCGTGACGTCGCGTCGCCGTCAGATAGGTATCCCAACCAGTGTTTCCATTTGAGGGATTTTTATCCCATTCTAGGGATTTTTCGGACCAGTGAGGGATTAAAAAGGGATTGAGGGATAACTAGGGATAAAACACAATGTAGAGGGAATTTTTAGTTCTTTCTAGGGATTTTTGATCACAACGAACAAAGTTTAGCACATAGCGCTTCTCGGCCAGCTAGTGTAACTACAACCTGTAATAAATTTAAAAAGTAGTGTTGTCCTTTGTCCCAAGTCCCAACACAGTTTCTGCTACCTATATTGTAGATTGCAGGAGCGCTGGTGTCTTATGTCTTTTGGGTACTTTTTTCACCTGTTACTGTGTTAGTTTCAGGACAATAGAAAATAGAACGATTCTAAAATGGTGTATGCGTAATAATGCTGAAGTTTGTTTCACTTTCTCACTATACTTTAAGTATAGCAAAAAAAATCGATGTTGAGATTTTTGTGGAAATATCCGTTTTGGGACCCCCTGAATCCAAAAAAGTGTTTTTTACAAAATGTCTGTCTGTATGTATACAAAGCTAGAGAGAAAACTATTCGATCGATTTCAACCAAATTTGCACCAGACATGTCCAGTACGCCTGTATAGATGCACGAAAAAGGATTTTGAACTATTTTGAAAAACAACCCCCTTTTTGGCAAAAAACCCCCCAAAAAATCAGTTATTTTTTTTTATAAAAAAACGACTCTAACGATTTTGATAAAATTTGGCTTATTTGTAGCTTTTAATGTGCCCTATCATATACAAAAACCCGCATCTTTCTAAAAATTCTCGTTTAGCTAATAATAATAATAATAACTGATTTTTGGGGGTTTTTTGGCCATAAAGGGGGTTGTTTTTCAAAATTTTTCAAAACCTTTTTACGTGCATCTATAAAGACCTAATTGACGTGTTTGGTGCAAATTTGTTCGAAATCGATAGGAAAGTTTTCTCTCTAGCTAATAATAATAATAATATTTATTAGTTAATCGCCTACTTTAATAAAAGTATACAAAGCTAGAGACAAAACTATTCGATCGATTTCAACCAAATTTGCACCAGACATGTCCAGTAGGCCTGTATAGATGCACGAAAAATTTTTTTGAAAATTTTTGAAAAACAACCCCCTTTTTGGCCAAAAAAACCCCAAAAATCAGTTATTATTTTTTTATAAAAAAACGGCTCTAACGATTTTGATAAAATTTGGCTTATTTGTAGCCTTTAATGTGCCCTACCATATAAAACAACCCGCATCTTTCTAAAAATTCTCGTTTAGCTAATAATAATAATAACTGATTTTTGGGGGTTTTTTGGCCATAAAGCGGTTGTTTTAAAAAAAATTTAAAAACCTTTTTACGTGCATCTATAAAGACCTAATTGACGTGTTTGGTGCAAATTTTTTCGAAATCAATCGAATAGTTTTCTCTCTAGATAATAATAATAATAATATTTATTAGTTAATCTCCAAATTTAATAAAAAAAAACTCTCCTACCCCACCCTACAAGTCACAGTGAACCTGTTTAGTAATCTAAATGTATTTGTGAGAAAGTATGTGCCAGTTCCTGGTACCGTTTATTTTATATACTATAGAAAACTGTTCTCTACATTTGTTTTCATTGTATCCTTCTGTTTCACATACCCATAAGTTAAAAACTATTTGTTTTATCATTGATTTATATATTACTTACTTAGTTAAATATTGTTGTACCACTGTGATTTTTATTAAGATTTTGTTTTGCAAGGTTTATTATTATTATTTTATAAATTTTTTACAAATTTAATTTTGTAATTTTATGTTTTAGCCTACTATGGGCTTTTTGTAATTCAGCGGAGTAATTTGTAATAATTAAGCAATACAATGTTATAAGAAAACTTCTCTACATTTGTTTTTATTTTATCCTTCTTTTTCACTTACCCATAAGTTAAAAACTATTATTTGTTTTATCGTTGATTTATATTATATTACTTCCTTAGTTAAATATTGAACAAAATTTACTATACGACCCTCGGCTGAAATGTTTGCAGACAAAGACCTTGTTTTACACTGTTAAATTTTAAATTCAAGTAAAATATACTGTGACTAAAGACTATAAGTTAGAACTTAAGGATATTTTTTTTATTCTTGTATTTCTGTTGGTGCAGGGTCGTTCGTATTCCTTAATGAAATATTGAGCTCAGCTGATATTTTTGCCGACAAAGACCTTATTTTACATCCTACTGTTAAATGTGGAATACAGGTCAAATATACTGTATAAGTTATATTTTCATTCTATTTTTTTTATTCTTGCATTTCTGTTGGTGTATGGTCGTATAGTAAATTCGCGCCAAGTATTGTTGTACCACTGATTCTTATTAGTACTTTGTTTTACAAGTTTCATTGTTATTTCATTAATTTTGTGTTTTTTTTACAAATTTAATTCTGTAATTGTATGTTTTACTATGGGCTATTTGTAATTGAGCGGTAATTTGTAATTATTGATTGATATAATATTATAAGAAAACTGTTCTCTACATTTGTTTTTATAATTGTTTTATACATCCACCAGTAAAAAGTGTAAGGAGTTAATATCTCAAGAGTAGTTTTTTAACCATTAAAATTCCAGCTAATTTGATTATCATGATATAATTTGAATGCTCAATGAAAAATTTATAGTAAGTTTATAAATAGGGGTTTTAGAGGGATTATTTGAGTAATTATTGGTATTTATTTGGTATAGCACTGCATTGCCTGAAATTAGAGGAAGGGGGATAAAAAGGGATTTTAAAAGCAAGGATGAGGGATAATGAGGGATTTTTTGACCATCGTAGAGGGATTTTTATTTTTCCCGGATGGAAACACTGATCCCAACAGCAGTTGCCCTGCATGCAGCGACTGCAGTGTGCACTAGGCCTTATAAATAAATACTGTAGATACAAAATATAACGGACCTATTACATAGTGTCACAAAAATCTTAGCTTGCTATTTATACAGGATCGGATTGTATACCGTACATTGAAATCAATTTTAAAAAATCAGTACCGGTAGGCCTACAGTAACTTTTTTCGAATAATTCGGCTTAGTTTAGTCGCAAAACAACCATTTTAGTTTTCGCGAAACATCACTGTAACTCTAGAAATATATAAGATATTGAGTTAAAATTTGGTACAGTATAAGCATTTTGTGTGTTACAATGTACCAAATACCAAGAATGTATGTGTTATAGTTTTCAAAATTGTGTCGGCACAAATTTTTAACATGGAATATCTTAAAATACACAAACTTTACAAAAAATATACAAGAAACAAGTGTTTGGTACACTTTATAGTAGGCCTAACTTAAAAACGCTTAGGCCTATACTAAATTTGAACTCAAAATCTTATCTATTTCTAGTGTTACAGTGAGTTTTTGTAAAAAAAACAAAATAGCGGATTGCGACTAAACTGAGCCGAATTACGGATATTTTTAAAATTGATTTCAATGTTTATAATCCGATAATGTTGTTTTGGTATCTTTATAATAATAATAAATTAATTTTATTGTTCTCTAGTAAAATTATTTATGGACAACTATGATTATATATGTACTAAGAGGCTATTACAGATAAGCCCGGCTAGCTCAGTCGGTAGAGCACGAGACTCTTAAATCTCGGGGTCGTGGGTTCGAGCCCCACGTTGGGCGATATTTTTTTATGTCTAGTTTTTAAAAACTTTATATTTTTTTTATTAAAAAAATTTTGTATTCTATAAAATAATTATCCCAGCAAAAGTCGTTTAAAAATATGAAATTTCTGTTATTTCAACGTATACTTAATTAGAATAGTAATTAGTAACCTAAATTTGTAATAAAAAACATACAGTTATTCACAGAATAATTATAGTATCGTAATTTGAATTTTTTATGTAAAATTGTATAGATTTTTTTCTTTTATAGATACAGCTTTCTTATTTATACACAAAAATACATAAAAACCCACAAAACGTTACGGTTGTTTGTGGAGTAAAGAAGTATAGACTTAGGCCTGCTTAAATAACTAACAAATTATAATTTCTAAGAACATAAAACAAAAATCTAAGTCTCTGAATATATTATATCTATAGCGCAGCAGCGGAAAACGTTGGAACTAAATTATTTAAAAGAAAAAAGAAACAGTCATAAATATTTACATAAACATTCACGTACACCTACACATCAGACTAAAAATCCACAAGCAATAAATACAAATTTATAATTTAAAAGTATTGGTTATTATCTCCATTTGGCGGCTGCTAAAGAGATCAGAAAAATGCGGTGCACAAACTTATCCACCGTATAGACAGATCCAGACAACAAAAACTATTGAAGTAATGAAGTATCTTTTAAAAATCTTATAATGTTGTTCCTTTTTAATATTATTGGGGAGCTTATTAATCAAACACCAGCTTGGGATGGAAGTTTGACTTAATCAGCACTTGTATGCATTAGAAAATTTTGAGTTGCTTCCAAAATTACCCATTTTTGCAGTTTCTCAAAATTTTAACGTTTTTTATCAAAAAATAAAAGCCGTAAAAAATCTATTTTCGGATTACATATTTCTACACTGTACTCTGTCAGTACAACTTTTGCTGTCATAATTCTTTACTTTCTTCGCTCAATTAGATTATAGTAATTATTTATCAATTATAGTAAGTAATTAGATTAATTACTATAATTTGAAGTTTTTATTCAAAATGAACGTGTTTATCTTGACATAATAACCTTTGGTTATGAACAATAATTTGATCACGCAGCTGAACCGCTGCCTCAACCCTCAAGTAACGGACTGCTTTGCCGTCGGCCTCAAACCAGAAGCTTCCAACCATGGAAAATTCCCTATATTAATTTTAACCGATTATTTTTCGATTTCATAAATTTTGGGGGAACCAGACGGGCTAAAAAATTGTGTAAAAAACAAAATGTGCAGAACAATCTCATCCATGTAATTCTTTAGATAAAACTACAAAAAGTTTTATTGTAATAGGAAAAATCTAAAAAAATGTTACTGCCTGTCAAAAAACGTCTTCCTCTTGTTAGATTTTTTTGGGTCTGAGCGACTTAGAAAGCCATTGAGTTTAGAAAATTTCGACCGTTGGAGTGCGAACACACACACACAATTTTTACACGCCAAAACTTGTTATTTCCTATTGAAAATCGCTAATAGTAACTTCGGGAAATCGATATAAGTTTGCGGGATATTGTCAAGGAAATGTAGTAATGATAAAATACTGGGAATCAATTCACATCGCCAAGTTGTTGATTATAATGTTAGTACAAGTTCAAGCTAAATAATATAATCAAACAGAATGATTTGGGTTTACTCAATTCAATTATCCCTTGAATACATAATTCAGCAGCAACACTGACTTTAATGTTCTAGCGCTACCTAGCAACAAGACATGGAACTTGTTGGTGTTGCAGTATTGCCAATACTATTATTGAAAGAACATTGTTAGTTTTTATTTTGTCACATGGCAAGAATATTAACAGCTGATCTTACCCTTGGGTCCTGCTTACATTGTTATGAAAATATCCATAGTTCATAGTTTGTGTAATGTTGCAATTATTTTTTGTAATCGTTGTAACACCAAGCACTCCCGGACCACCCAACTCTGTTGCCATGGACAGAACTGACTCAACTGACCACTGTGACTTGTGTGGGAATTATTATTATTAGCTGAACGAGAATTTTTAGAAAGATGCGGTTTTTTGCATATGGTAGGCTCCATTATGGGCTACAAATAAGCCAAATTTTATGAAAATCGTTAGATAGGTTTTAAAAAAAAATAATAACTGATTTCATGGGGGTTTTTTGGCCAAAAAGGGGGTTGTTTCCAAAAATTTTCAAAACCTTTTATCGTGCATCTATACACGACATGTCCTAAATGACATGTCTAGTGCAAATTTGTTCGAAATCGATCGAATAGTTTTCTCTCTAGCTTTGTATACATACAGACAGACATTTTGTAAAAACCACTTTTTAGGGGGTTTCAAAACGGATATTTCCACAAAAATCTCAACATCAGTTTTTTTGCGATCACTATACTTTCTCTATACTATAGTATAGTGAGAAAGAAAAAATCACGGATTTTGGTTATTTTGTAAATATTGTTTCTTTAACATTAATAAATAATTTTTATATAATATGCTATTTATTTATCGATTTGATTTATTCTTCATATTTTTACTTTCTTTATTTAAGTCTGTATGTCTGTATGTATACAAAGCCAGAGAGAAAACTATTCGATCGATTTCGAACAAATTTGCACCAAACATGTCAATTAGACCTGTATAGATGTACGAAAAAAGTTATAGACAAATTTTGAAAAACAACTCCCTTTTTGGCCAAAAAATCAGTTATTATTTCTTTATAAAAAACGGCTCTAACGATTTTGATAAAATTTGGCTTATTTGTAGCGCTTAATGTACCCTACCATATGCAAAAATACGCATCTTTCTAAAAATTATCGTTTAGCTAATAATAATAATAACTGATTTTGGGGTTTTTCTTATCCGAAAAGGGGGTTGTTTTTCAAACTTTTTCCAAAAATCTTTTCGTGCATCTATACAGGCCTAATTGACGTGTTTGGTGCAAATTTATTCGAAGTCGAGCGAATAGTTTTCTCTCTAGCTAATAATAATAATATTTATCAGTTAATCTCCTGCTTTAATATCACCTCTCCTACCCCTCCTACTATTATGAAGTCACAGTGAATCTGTTTAATAATTTAAATATGTTTGTGAGCAAGTATGTGCCAGTTCCTGGTACCGTTTATTATTGTATTGTGTAACAAAAAATTTGATTTTTGAATAGGACTATAAAAGGAATTTTGAAAGTAAAATCAATGCAAACAAATACAAAACGAAGAGACACACTTTATTTAACACAAAATTAACTAAGAAAGAAAAAAGACCTCAAGTATTTAGTGTAAGTTAAATTACTATGAACCCCTTTCATTTCATCTTAAATAAATAATTAAAGCATATTTATTTTAATACTTTAAGTGGGTAGCAGTAATTTAAGAAAAGGCATTAGTACACTGAATAAAAGGCAAAAATTGAACTGTGCATTGAGTAAGTCTAAATATTAACAATAACAATAAATGATATCATTGTTCTAAGGATCCAATTAATTTAACTTTATTTATTTTTTAACTTTAATTATTTTTAAGTGGAAATTATTTATACATTGTAATACAACGAACCAAATATAGGAGTACTCTAGAAACTAGTTCTCAATTGATATTTGTAACCACGTCAAATGATTGTGTAAAAAAAAAATAATTCGACCACGCAACTGAACCGCTGACGTAAGTTGAGCAAATTTCAAAAATTAAGTTTATAGTCATATGTTTTAGGGTTTCAACCAACAATTTGTTAAATAGGTCTATTCACGACTGTGCTGAATAGCTGCAAAATAGTTCGCACGCCATTCCGCATATTGGGAGTATCTTCACGTGCTTCGCACGCCAACCCCACGGTAGAATACACACATGGCTTTGAACCGGGTACTTCTATGGTATTTTACGTTTTGATCGATTTTGGGGGAACCAAGCGAGCTATAAGGTCGCGTAAAAAACAAAAACTGCAGAATAACATCCTACATTTATATTTGTAGAACAAACTCAAAAACAAATTAATTCTCGTAGGAAAAACCTCAAAAATGTTTTGCTTCCGGTCAAAAAACGTGCTTCCCATTGTTGGATTTGTTTCACTAACAAACTCGTCCGAGCGACGTAGACAACCAACATGTGTACCAAATTTGAACCAAATCGGACTTAAAATGCGGCCGCTAGAGTGCGAACACATTTATACATACATATATATATATATTATTTTTAATGACACCCCAAAACGTGTTCTGGGGACCATGATTGGTGCTCATTTGCTACTCCCGACCTTACCATAAGGGCCATTGCAATAGCTCATTTTCCTATGGAAATTCGCTAATAAGTAGGCCTAGATATATCTGAATCTAGCTGAATAACTACGTACATTTAGCACATTAGATATTATGCTAAAACTAAAACAACTTTGAAGTTTAAAAACAAAAGTGAACTTTTCTAGATATTTTAATTAAAAATTCTGTGATTAACGCACAGAATTAATTTTGGATTGCAACGCAACCAGGCGCCTACACACCATTCTGCGATGGTGAGGGGCACGTAGACGCCAGCCAAAGTTGACAAGGGCGCAAGAACCCCTACCGTAAGAGGTCTATTGGTAATTTAATAACAATCAATGGATCAATGGTTCCATTCGGTAGAAAATTTGTTTTTTTAAGGTTTATTAGTTCTGTTATTGTTATTTTCCCCTTTCAAATTACAAAACCAACTTTACTTCTAACAGTTTTATGAAAAGGAAAACATTTAGGTACCTTTTGCGCTCCATAGACGAACTCAGTCCAACATCGCTAATGTGCCGTTGCGCTCCACTGTCGGACTCATTCCGACACAGGTTTTAATACGATTTCTATGTTCTAAACAAGCGTAGAATCTGTGGTTTTCGGTCTAATGAGACTTCAATATTGTTAAAACAGTTTAGAAACCAGTGACAGATTATATTGGCTGTGGAATATATTTTATATCTCTCTGAAGTTGAGCAGATGTTTGCCAGTCAGGATCGAGACATAGGCCTACAAGTCGTCTGTTATCTTGCGTCTTGTAACTTTTGTTTAAGTTTTTTTTCAAGTAGTATTTATTTTTATTGAACGTTATTATTTTGCAGTTTTGTAAAGCGCTTTTGTGTAAATTTTGTTTATGTAATTAATGTAATGATCTTGTTTTTGTTTTATTTTGTGTTGAGAATTTGCAACTTTTTAAACTATACGTTACCATGGTTATGTACCATTATTTCGCAAAAATGTTATTGTTAAAATACATTTTTGAAATAAATACAATTGACATATTTACTGGAAAAACTATTTTCCAAGCTCTAATCATTTTATTAATACGTTTACATTCATAAAAAAAACACATTTGTTTTATTTGTTTGACCTAATTTATTCAAAATAGGCCTACTCAATAAAACAATGTTGTTAAACCTCAAGACAATTTTTAAAATTATTTATCGTAGTCACATTTAGTGAATAAAGTATTTTTAAAACTCTAAACTCTATTGTTCTTATTTTTAATTTCATTACAAAACAAAATAATCGATTGATTTTTCTGACCGATTACATTCAAAATAGGCCTACTCAATGAAACATTTTTTTATTTAATCTTTTAACAATTTTACTTTTTCCACCCTATACGTAGTTTAATGGAGAAAGTATTGTTTTCGTAAAAATGTTCGAATTTGAATTTTCAGTTGAATTATCTGTTTTGGTGCTCCCAGAACCCCAAAAAATTGTTTAGTGCAATTATCTGTGTTGGTGCTCCCTGAACCCAAAAATATTTTTAGTGGAATTTTTTGTTTTGGTGCTCCCTGAACCCAAAAAAGTGTTTTTAGAGTGGTGTCTGTGTCAGTCTGTCTGTACGTATACACGACCAGAGAGGACACTATTGGTCCGATTTTCATGAAATTTGGTATGTAGGTACTAATTTGGTATGTAGGTCGCGCGATCGAATCCCGCCTGGGACAATAACTTTTTTATACGATTGAAGTAGGTAGAATATTATTTTTTTGTTTTGTTCTAAAAAGTAGTAAAAAATAAAATGATTAAAAACTATATTATTTTGACTAGAGTAAGTTGGGAGAAAGTTTGTGTCAGTTAACTGATACCGTTTATTTTCCTTATTCTCTGGTTTATTCTGGACAAAATGATATATAATAAGTTATGTTTACTATTTATAGTAATTTTTTGGCAAATTTACAAAAATAATTCTGCAAACAGTAGGCTAATATTTTAATGGGATCTGGTGGAGCAGCCAAGTGTCAAATAGAGTGCAAAAGGATAGGTAGGGCTACTGTACCTTTGGCGCCCAGTGTGGGTGCACGGCTCTGAAACTATGTTAATTATTTTAATTGAATTGAGTAACAAGCAAATCATTCTGCTTGATTATATTATTTAGTTTGTACTAACATATAATCAACAACTTGGCGATGTGAATTGATTCCCAGTATTTTATCATAACCACATTTCCTTAACAAGATCCCACCAATTTATATCTTAACCAAGGAACCCGTTTAAACAGCAACATCCCAGGTTTGTTATTATTCATAACCGAAGGTCAAGATAAACACATCAATTTTGAATAAAAACTTAAACTTCAAATTATATTTAAGAACTATAACATACCTTGCATTTGTGATCTATTGTACGTTT
>JAGFPH010001584.1:216932-232385 GCA_018207615.1 Philaenus spumarius
ACATAAAATATATTTATAAATTTAATAGTCGTAATACTTTTATTTTCTGAACAAAGTGTGTGTAGTCATCCATTTTAAAATAAAAACATATCTACAATATTAAAAGAGTAAAATTACAAAAAAATCATTTAATAATTTAAAAATTCAGAATTTAAAATACAACAGGACTAAGTACACATATTATTTACATACAACATTAAATATATTGCTTTAATTAACAAAATTATTGCTTACATTTGAGCAGTCGGTAAAACTAGGTTCTAGTAAAACTCGTATACTAGTCGTATGTACATTTGTTAATATTTACACAATTGCAATTCAGTTCCAAGTATGGAAATAAGAAGTGAGTCCGCTTAAAATAAAACATAACATAGATTATACAAGTTTAAATACATCATTGGATGGAGTCGTTAAGTTTAAAAAAAAAACAAGTACGTGCGCTCTCTCTCTCTCTCTTCCGTCTCACTCACACATACGTAAAACATTCGATAAATACTACAATATACTAAATGCACAGACTAAAGTGTTTCGTGTATTAATAATACAACTAACAACATCCACTCTTCGATCGTTGTTTATATTGCTAGTCAATTTAGCCTAACCTAAACTGCAAATTTGTACTTTACTTTAGTTTTTTCCCTTGGTCTCTCAAGGGGTTTAGAATATGTTTGTTTATTCCGTCGGTGGACTTTGAAAATAATTAACAATGTATCCTTCATTAATTTTCCCTTTATAAGGTACAACAACTACAAATCAAATAACTCAATAAATGTTGATTTTCATTTTGAAACAACCGGAATATGTAAATGTATGATGTTGGTACTTTATGACCCCTTCCCCTTGGGAAACCTAGATTTCTTATGGTAAACAAAATCGTATTACTTGATTTAAGGTTAAATTTACAAATTCTACAACAAATAAATGTATAATCTCACTAACTATAGTATACAGATTATACTTTTCTTATGTTGTGAAGAGTCATTTCATTATTGTATGTTGTCAACCATGGCATCAGCCAAAGTTTGTTGACTTTGAGTAATGTGCTGATGTTTAGAGGTTATGTTCTATGCGCTCCTAGAATATTTCTGCCTTGCAGAAACATATGTTCATGACAATGGAACATAATATTCAGAAAACTTCAGCACACGGCCAACAGACCAGTATTGTCTGCTGCAAATGTTATAAATATGTTTGTGGCCTACTTGAATCGCTTCATGCAAAAAGGGCTTCAGTCAAGTAAACCTAGTTTTGAGAAAAACAAAAAAAACTGTCTTATTTGAAAACATACAAAAATTTTAAAACCCAATTTTTGTATTTTGTAGAAAAAAGAACACACAACCAAATGTTGTTCCCTAATATCATTTAGTTTGGCTCTCTTGATTCGGAACTTTACCGGCTTGATAAGCTGCGGCTGGTGGCAAAAGTTGGTTTCAAGTTTGCATCCTTGCGCATTTTGAAAGAGTGACTCACCATAATGTCAATGGTTTTCACGGCATGTATTGTACCAAATTTATTTTTGTTGAAAATCAATTGGCTAGGTGCTTATTTCAAATTTGATTTTATTGACTTTTGGCACGCTTTTTTTAGTGTTTCATGAGAGATACAACTTGTTTTATAGTTGTTTTACAGTAGGTTGGCCACTTTTTAAAGTCAAAAATATCTTCGCTTTCAACTTCATTCACAACAAACTTTTGGTTGTTACCATGCTTGTTGCTGTTAGTTTATATTAGCTCGCAAATTTCATCAACAGTATAAATCTTGTCGAAATGTTTTAAAGAATTAATTGTGGCAAAGTCCCTATCACTGGGCAAAAAAGAATGCCCCCTTACAGGAAAGTACATTGTGACTTTTTCAAAGCGACCTGTGTCAAAACAAAACGTAAAAATATAATGGAAGAGAAATAGGTCTACCAATTAAGTAGAACTAAGTAACGTGCATTAATTCAATCAACTGCTCAGCAACAAATGTTATTACTCTGTGCAGAAAGGGCTTCAGTCAATGACTGAAGCCCTTTCTGCAATGAATATTAAAAGTTGGCCTCTGATTTGACAACATTAGAGCAGTCAGACTGAAGCCTTTATTGAGTAGAACTATGAAACTACCATCTAAAATCATAATTCAGTGCTTAACTCAATTTGGCCATTTTGATGACTGAAGCCCTTTTTGCATGAAGCGATTCACTTAACAAGAAGACCAAAACATGTGCTTTTCCTGTGAAAATGAATGCATAGACTCAGAATAGAAAAAAATGTGTGAAAACAGTTCTTTCACTCAAATTTATGTACGTTATTTATAAATATTTCTTGCTATAGCCTATTAGTTGTAAACCATTAGTAATTATTGCGTTAAAACGTTTGAGAGTTTTCAAAAGGTTTATTACTTTGGCTCCATGTTGGTGCTAGTACATTTGAGTTAAAATTATTGTTGGACATTTTTTGACCCCCCTTGGGATAACAAGTAACTAAAAAAAGGTTGGGAGACCTAGGTCAAAACTTGTCAATACGTTTAAATTTGAGCTAATACTGTAAGTTGGCTGCCAAACGTTTTCAGCTGTTTCTGTGCGTCAAGACAAAGACAACAATGAGAATAACGATTAACGAGCACGCTTATTTTTCAAATCACCGTTTGGTTTGTTTTCGAAAATAATTTACATCTCCAGAACGGTTGAACCGATCGAGTTGAAACTTGGCGCAGTAGTTAACAGGCTGAAGAACCAATCTCGTCTGATTATCCGTTTCAAAATGGCGGATAAGTGAAACTAACCCAAACACAGTAAAGTTGTATACAACAATGCAATAAATCTGTTGTACTACAAACCCTGTATCAAATAAAATAATAATGAAGATAAATTTAATAACATTATTTCTTAATGTCTGATATTTTTAGTTAAAATCTCAGTGGTCGTTTCAAACGATTCTCAGCTGCGGTGTTGAACATCTTAACCACCACTTATGACAAACCAAAGTGCTAAATTATCGATATTACTGTAAAGATATTTGCTTGTAAACAGCGTCATTTTGAATTAAAATCATGGGCGCCCATACCTATGGGCAGAAGGGGGCCACGCCCCCCCCCAGCTCCCAGGGAAAGGAAAATATGTATATTATTAATTATAGTCAGGTATTTTTTATTTAAAGAGATTAGGACTAAAATATTTTTTAAATGTTATGTGCCGTTTGATTTTACATATACTTATTTTATTTTTTACAAGAGTTCAAGCATGAGCTGCTGGGTCACTACTTGGTGCGGCCTCTAGGAGTGTTATAGGTCTTTGTGTATTCACTGACGGTGTAAAGGTACAGACTCAATGCTGTGTGGGTTAATATTTCACCTGAACAGCCAAATTTGCTCCCCAAATTTTAAAAGTTTTCTTGAGGAGATCAAAAATATCCCTGGGCTCCTTTTGCCGAAGGAGGGGAGGGTTCTTCTTAACGCGTTCACTGCTACGCAAATTTCTTATTTGCTATGCTAGGAGCTGAGCTTTTATTTTTTATATTTATAGTCTAAATGAGTAAAAATTACTTTATTTTTTATTTTTGAACCTTTCTACGTAATAATCACTAATATTTTAAAGCGGACGCACGTGTGCGTCGATATCATATAGGCTTAAAATTGGCACGCAATGCATTGTGTATTGAAAATACTCCCAATACGGGGGTTGGCGTTCAAAGCACTCAATGTATTGTGTATTGAAAATACTCCCAATACGGGGGTTGTCGTGCAATGCACTGTGCGTCGGCCGTTTCTCATTGTATTCAGTGTCAAGCTCACGTGTTCGTCCTTAGCAGTGAACATGTTAAGTCCTACCCCCCAATCCCCCCCCCCCCCCCCCCCCCCCTAGAAAATATCATATGGACGCCCATGGTTGAAATATTTAAAACTTGGATAAAATTTAACTGCTTTTGTTACTTATAAATGTTGCCTTCAAAATGTAGCCTACAATTATACATATACATCATATCTTATTGCATTACGACTTGCAGAACAATTACTTTGTCTTTCAATCTACATTGGCATGTCACATTTTTTGTGTGTTTCTTTAGATATAATTGTACATCGAAACAATTGAGCTATTAGACAAAATTTCAATGGAAAAACCAAAAAAAAAAAATCCCTGATTTCAATAAAATCGTGTTTTGTGTTATAAGAAACTGTTTCAGCTCAAATCATTTATTCAGGATATGCTAAAGATTTCCTTCTAGATTAGAAATATTGAATACCACCTTAATTCATATAAATAAATATTGAGCTTCACTTGTGAGAAGGTACACTATATAGAATACAAAATCGCAGAACTAATGTGTGTATTAAGTCAAACGCGTTTCAACGAGAAAGTCACCATGTAATACGTGTTACAATATTGAAACTCTGACTCCAACCCTCAACTATACTTTTGAGTTGTCGTTTGATTATTGTAGGCCCCTACCTCGTGCGTCACTGAAGATGGCGGCTTTGTTGTTGAAACGTGTTCAGTTGTAAACAAATTCGTTGTAAGATTATGTGTTCAAGTTTTGTTCATCTGGCATCTAAATTCAGTTGAAAACATAAAGAAGGGTGCTAAGGAAAACTGTAAGGATTCTATGTAAAAAAAGATGCTCAGCAAACTGTAAGGATTCTATGTAAAAAAGGATGCTAAGGAAAACGGCGAGGATTATTTGCAAAAAAGGATGCTAACAAAACGGTAAAATTCTATGCAAAACTGGATGCCAAGCAAATCGGTAAGGATTTCATGCAAAAAAGATTCTAAGCAAATTGGTAAGGATTATTTGCAAAAAAAGGATGCTAAGCAAAGCGCTAAGGATTGTATGCAAAGGCACCAGTTAAGGAAACTATGCAAAATGGACATCTCAGAACTTTTTATTTTAGAATTTGACTAATTCAGGTGTGTGGATGTTGTTAATATAGAAAGCAAGAAAGTATACAAATTTCCTTCGCTGGCAATTTTATGAGCAATAGATATACTCGGAATAAAATACAGTCAACTGAAAACGTTGTCAGTGATATTCTCAGAAGTGACATTTTCCTAGCACTACTCAAACTTGACAATTTTACTCAGTATCTTCATTGATTTAAATAAAGTTACACCACTTCAGATGTTTGAATGAAGAAAAGCGGCCGAGAGGGTGAAGGGGCTAGTCCAGTCCTACAGTTAGTAGGCCTACCTATGATACAAGTTGTGTAGGTTCGATCCTAGTATCATACGCTGCTCCCCTCATCAACTGGCATAAAATAAAGTTGTGAAAGGGCTAAACTTAAGTTCAGGAAACAAATTTTACCTTAAAATGCTTTTCCAGATCGTTCAATTACTTACTAATAACATTAACCTTAGAGTAGACAATGCATAGTAAAACTAAGTTAGAGATTTTAGCCTCACTGACATAATATTGAAAGTGGATTCAGACCTGAAAATAGTAAAAAATGGAGAGTTCCTTAGACTTTCCTCTACATAAAAATGTAAATACATGCCTATAGTTTATTTTTTTGTGTAAATACATTGTTTTTTAGGCGCGACATATTTGATATTTCAGATTTTCTCAGCATTCTGTTATCTCAGTTTATATATTTTGTTTATATACATGTAGTAAGTAAACATTTATATCAATGTTATTTTACTAAATATAGATATTTTCTGCACACACAATGTATAAAATGAGAGCAATTGCAAAGGAGATTGAAGTAATGTTCTTTGCTAAAAAAAATAAGGAACTTGTTTTATTGTAAAACCTTGGGCGTCATTTACAGCAAGGTGAGAAAGTTGTCTTGTTTCCACAGTACGTTTGGTGATATTCCGTGAGAACAGTAACACCTGGAATAATGAATTTTTTGTGGCTCATTACAAGACTACTAGCTAAAAGTCGTGTATTTTCGTAAGCTTTGTCAAATATTTACTGGTGAACAATTTATATATTTTTGAAGTGAAAACTTATATACGCGCACCTAGCACTTTTTGGATGAGGTCAAATATACCCGCGATACGCGATAAGATTTGCGTTTTTTTATTTCATCGATGATTTCTTCTTTTTCATTGATTTACACACGCACTAATATAAACAGGAAGTTTAATTTAACAGCTGATTGTTAAAGAAATAGTCAAGATAAAATAGGCAGTGGTAAACTCAATAGTTGTGTGGGTTTAGTCACATCACGCTACCGATGAAATGGACATTGTGCTTCCTTATTTTTTAAGTTCTGTTAAAATAGTTTACTTGGTAATACCACTGAAATGATAATTGCACTTACTAGTTTTGTAAGTTGTGTTAAATTAGTGTAGGCCTACTTGGTAATACCTCTAAAACGGGTACATAATAAATAATACATAGTTTCTATCTCATTTTTGTTTAGTTCTAAATTTGCCAACTTGGCTGCTATAAATGCAAATGCATTAAAGAAACATCTGTTGGTTCAATAATAGGCCTAACCTAAAATTATTTTTATATTATTATTCGACTGTATAGACAATAGTCATTTTCTACATTTCAGATTTTAATTTTAAATTGGACACGATCAAAATAATAATCATATTTTGAATTAAACTAATATATAACCAACGATTTATATTTAAGCCAGTTTTCACTTCTGTCGGCAGTCCCACAACTGTTTATTTATTTTTTAATTTATAAAGAATTTTTTCTCGAAATCGTTAAGTGTAAATCTTTTTTGATAGTTTAAATAAAGTATACTTTCAACTATGAAAATACACGATTCTTAGTGGCAATCTTGAGCTACATTGTCATATAGAGCATCAAAATAAATCGGACACCAACTTGTTGTGATATATAAATTTCAAAATGTACCGCAAAAGATAAATTATTATAAATTTTATGTAAACAAAATTGAAAAATTCAAATTACTATTTTGTATCTAATTAATGTAAGGCTAGTGAGAAAAAAGATAATTATGATGTTATCTCCATTATTACAGATTTTCACTAATTTCATGACTGAATTCCCAGGACAAGGAAAAATGATTTGATCTCAATTAGTTACTCAAATTACAAAAAGAAATACTTGTGATAAAACCAGTCACAGTCAAAATATCACTCACAGAGTTAATCTGTCACATATGCACAGACGCTACCTTACCAGAGTTAATCTGTCACAGATGCTACCTCACTATCACCGAACGACGCAGATTGTCCGTGTTTATATCTCGCGTTTAAAGCTATTACAACAAATTCGACCTTGCGAATACATTCAGAACGGCGTGTTGTCTCTAATGTGGGCCTGTTTGCGGTGCTCCACCTTCTGGCACTTCCCCCACCACGACCGTTTCACGCAGATTTTCTCCGGTTTCAGGACGAAACACTTGGTCTGGACGACGTTGAAGAACAGTTTGCCGACAAGGTTTGCGACTCCCGTGTCCGCCATTTTGAGGCACGAACGAAACCTGGAACAAATGTCAAACTGTATTAGTGGATTGTAATGGTAGGAATTTCGTTTGACAGAAAATGTGTTCTGACAATCTGGTTATGAATTTTAATCAGGAATAATGTCTTTCCGTTAACTTTATCAACAATACTCAGACTCAGAACAAATGAATAACTACTTAACGTAACATTGGTTAAATGAAGTATTTGCATGTTACATAAGTTAAATACGCAGATGGGAACCAATGCGAACTGCAGGCAAATACGAGAGCTGTAAAGACATGGAATGTTGTGCTCTTGTAAACAAATTATATCTGCTTCCGTTGGTTACGTTTGTAGTAGTCTGTAATCAGGGCCGGATTTAGCATTTTGGCGCCCCTAGGCCCAATAATTTTCCGCCCCCTAGTCTGGTTAAAGTTACTTCCCCAAAAACTTTTATTAATTAACTTTTTTTGGTGTTAATTGCTTAAACACCACTTTACGATGCAATTTTATCATTGTAAGTTTTTTGAGTAATTTACTTGGTTCTGGGCTTAACAAAATGCCGTCTTAAAACACTTTTAGTAATTTGATGTATTAAATAGTGAGCTCACGTTTGTGGGACTGAAACAAAACGATCCAACCCGCAGAGCGTTCCCGCAACAAAGCATGGCCATTGCTATGTTAATAACTTAGGTTTTGTTCAATTTAGTCATTTGGGCAAATAAATAAAAAACTCTGTAATACATTATAAAATAGGTTTAATCTTACATGAAGTATTTTGATAACGTGACTCAAAAACTGTGATATAAAGTAAAAATAGTTTAACTTTACCAACAATTATTTGTTCCAATGAACTTTAAAATCAGAATGATTTTTTTTGTGATCAATTCAAAAAAATATGTTAAGTAATGGCTATTTATTTTTATTTCTAGATATTTTTTTCTCTCGGCCGTGCGCCCCCTGGGAGCTTGCGCCCACAGGCCCGGGCCTACCGGGCCTATTGGGAAATCCGGCCCTGTTTGTAATGACAAGTGGTTTTTTCATATTTTGACATTCGATGAAGTGACTTTTCTAAGTTTAGAGCTGAGCTTGATTTGGAATAATATAGTTACTAGCAGGGGTACCACTCGCAGATATGAATGAAAGAAATATCGGGTACATATTGAGAGTTCACTGCCAAAAAACTATATTGAGTTTACTCCAGATAAATCTACGTTTTCCTTTTAGCCTTACATACTTGGTTAGAGATGGGCTTAAGAGCGATTTTCTGTGAGCAGTTAACGGTAGCAGTGATTTAGAAACAATCACTTCCAGTTCCTAGAACAATCTAGAACGTTCTCGAACGTTCCGGAACAAGAAATATCTTCGATAGTCCAGAACCGTCGGGAACCATCTATAACTTTCTCGAAACTTTTAGAAGATTCTATACCATGCTGGCACATTCTACAACATTCTAGAAACTTCTGGAAGGTTCTATAACACTCCGGCACATTCTACAACATTCTCAAAACTTCTGGAATGTTCAATAACATTCTAGCACATTTTACAACATTCTCGAAACTTCTGGAAGGTTCTATAACATACTGGCACATTCTACAACATTATCGAAGCTTCTGGAAGGTTCTATAACATTCTGGCACAATCTATAAAATTCTTGAAACTTATGGAAGGTTATTTAATATTCTGGCACATTCTGTAATATTCTCGAAACTTCTGGAAGATTTTATAACACTCTGGCACATTCTAAAACATTCTCGAACATTCTATAATATTCAAGAACATTCTATCTGGAACATTCTTTCTGAAACATTCGAATATTGTAGAACATTCTTCTAATATTCTGGAATCTTTTAGAATATTCAGGAACAATTTCCCAGCCACTTCACCGACTTCTCATAAGAATTCCATTGGTGCGATGCGCTCTTTAGACACCCATATCTTCGAACACAAACCCTGCAGCTCTAACTGAAACCTTCTTCATGGATGGTGGATGGAGGGCTACCATTCCATGTAACCCCCATGGGGCTGCGGGGGTGGGTTACAGAGTTATAGCGCTACGAACGGACAAACCACGCTTACATTATTTATCTTTTACATGGTTTATTTAATAATGTTCTTATTTAATGGTTTCCCAAAAGCATAATAGACAACAGAAATATTTTTCCAGATTTTCTTTTTCGCTGATAGAACTCCCGAAACTTTAAACTTTTCTAAAATAACTCCATGCTTACGTGCTTACGTAAAATTTGTACAGACAACCTTCTGTCAAACTTCTTTTCACGTTCGACTTATTTTCGCTTGATGATACCATTTTATACATGCCAAGTTTAAAAAGGAATTTTGACAATTCAACCTAATTTCAGTTGAACACAATACATGAACTAGGAAAACTATCTTATTTGGATTAAAATTGTATAAAATACACCTGCCATAGGAACAGAATCGCCCCTGCAGTCATTACAAAACACAAGTTACAATCTACGTCTCAACTCTACATACCCACCTCACGACTGTGCATTCAATTCAATGTAAAACAGGTTTCGCTTTTATTAATGGTAGTAAAAAGCACAGATAACGTATGTTTCAAGATTGCTAATTTACCGTCTTCCTGTTGTAAATTGAAAGAGTTGAATGGAAGAGAAGAAAATTACACTCCTGTTATTTCACAAGTCGCGCAGTATACTCGTATTTACATTCTTGTATCTGTGGTTGAAAAATTATGCCCTCTTTGCAAAATACATTTCGCAATGTACTTGATGATTTAAATATACTGTCTCTTCAACATTAATAACTTAACTAAAGTTGTATATAGGCATGTAATTATTTATATGTGAATATTATCACACACAGCAATGTATAACCTAAATTCCTATGTCATTATGTTCTGTACACACGTCAAACGTTTAACCGCTTTAGATAATTATTTTTTTAAATTGGTAATTTTGACATCTGATTCTAAATAAATTTTTACTTTTAAAAGTTATTTAGCTAACCGATAATGTAATTCAAATGTATAAATATTTGTTTCTTTCCGTCATCGTCATTTAGATCTTATTTTAAGAAACGTGTTACAGCTGTTTCACGGTTGATCGCATTTTCAAAACACTGCACACGAAACACATATATTAAAACGCAAAACACACACAATAATTCTAATAATTGGTCCAAAATTTTAAATAATTAATTATGATGTACAGTATTCTGTTGGCCAACAAGTTATAATGTTTGACGTTTTGTATTTTTGTGTGTTGTTTTATTTTTGACGACGTCCCAATGGACGTAGAATTATTGTATGTGAACTGTGTGTGTTTTCTATTTTAATATGTATTGTGTGCAGTGTTTTGAAAATGCGATCAGTCGTGGAACTGCATACGTCGAAACCTTGTTCAGCTGATAAGTTGTCTAACTCGCATTCAGAGTTCACTAATGATGAATATTCTACCACTAAACAAAATCGCAAAGTTATAAACCAAGACACTTGTACAGTTTTGATAACTACTTCATAAAAGGTACATTTGTTGTTGATTGTACATGAAAATACGTCAAAACCTTGATCAGCTGCCTAATTATTTAAAACAATCAGTGAGATTCAATAATAATAAATATTCTACCACTGAACAAAATCGCAAAGTTTAAAACGAACACACTTACACAGGTTTGATAATTATTTCATTAAGGTTACATTTGTTGCTTACTGTACAGGAAAATAATGAAAACCTCGATCAGCTCTCTAATTTTTAAAAGCACGTAGTGAGATTTCACTAATAATAAATCAGCTGTTGATTGCAAACACAAAATGATATAAAACTCACCACAACGGTTTGAGGCATTTACGTTTTGTATTGTTTAACACCCTTAAAGTACTAAATTACACATATAAAATTTTGTTGAGTAGGGAGGTTTGAGCTTCAAATTGATATGTATGTATTGATGTATATTATTGATTGACTGGTATGTATGTTGTGCGTTGAATCTCTCAAACTAAGGGCGAGTTTGTAGACAAACATTCCCCCATATCAATAACATGTAAATGTTTTAGGGCTTATTATTTTGTATTATCTAACAAACTTAAATGAATGAACTGATAATTTTTATATTTTTGGGGAGTATTGGAGTGTTTGGGCTTCAAGTTTGTACATTTCTCGTGAGCCAACGTTAACTGGACTCCCAAACCAAGCGATAGTTGCTACAAAATACTTCTCCCATTTAAATAACATTGAGTATTTTTTTAAACTTCAGTTAACTTTAAATAGAGTAATATTTTGGATTTTTTATTTTTATGTAAATCTGCAGTTTAAAAAGACATAAATTGGTTGAAAAATAACGACGTAGTGGGCCGATAAAGAAATTCCTTACCGAATTAATATAAATGGGTCTTTTTTTTAAATTGTCCTCCAATAGTATCTTGTAAATTATAAATCTGAAAAAAACTTTAACCAGTTTTCCCTTGTTTTTTGTGACATTCAAAAATGTGTTGTTATTATGTGAACAATTTGAAAATGTTTGTAAATATTAGAAGATGACTAACCTTATGGAACGCTCTTTATTTTGTAGGAATTTTGGTTTTTACAAGTCAGTTTAAGACATTTTAATTCTTGATTTCTGAATATAGCAGTGGATATTTCGGAAAGACAACTAGAAAATGGTTTAGCTATAATTAAAGAAATCTTACATTAATTCTCATTGTCATAGACACTGAGTTAAAACCTGAATTAAAAGTGTTACCTATATTTCTGCTTGAAACCATAAACATAATATATTATGCAAACAAGAATTACACCAAATAGCGGGAAACAAATTTTGCAGCCTGAATGTCCCAATGCTGTAATGGTGTCAGTGATACCAAGGTAAAGCCCCGATGTGGATTGAAAAGTGAAGTTATCAATCTGTGACGCCAGCGCCAGGTACACAGTTTGTATTGACTTAGAACCACAGATAAGTTAGCCGTTCCCATCCATAGAGATATTATGTTATTAGGGATTATTATCATCTGTCTACATAACCTAGATGATTTAATCAAGAAAACGTACAAAATAACTCCAGACAACTTTTATTCTTCTGCATTCATCATCTTCACTATCTTCAGAGCACAGATAGATCTTTTCTTTTCAACAGATACAACACATAATCTGTGTTTCACGTTCATACATTCAGAATGGAATATTATTTGATTGAAACAAATCTAGATTTTAAATTACAATATGTTTAAAGATTATTTTAAACAATAAAAACAGTGGCGTGATAAGTTCTCGAACGCCCCGCTGTAGAAGGTAAAATGAGGTCTGGCCAACGTAAATTTATACAGGGTGATTCAGGAAGAAATGGAGAAACTTTCAGGACGTGTTCTACGTGTGAAAATAAAGAAAAAGTTCGAGTAAACATAGCTTCAAAAATGCTTAGTTTCTATAGTTATCTGCTTTTTTTGTTGTTGTTACAAAATACTTAATATTTTTGGATGTGGGAAATATATTGAACGTAAATTTTGGATACTTATTTGGTATGATATCTTTTACCCATGTACAAAAAACCTTTTATATATTTTAAAAATGGCGGCCGTTAATACATTTTAATGTAAAATATCTCGAAAACCACTAACTTTTCAAAAAATATCATTTTTTAAATGACAAACATTACGGGTTTCTTATTATTTCTGTAACTTAAAAGATAACAGATAACTAAGAACTGAAAATGTTGAATAGGATTTGTCTGCATAAATAAATATTGGAGATTGTAAAGGTAGTGGATTGGAACCTGGTACTCTTATGGTATTTTACGTTTTGATCGATTTTGGGATAACCAAGGTTGTGTAAAAAAAAACAAAATGTGCAGAATAATATCCTTCATTTATGTTTGTAGAGAACCCCAAAAGATTTCATTCTAGTACGATAAATCTAGAAAAATAGTTACATACGGTCAAAAAACGTGCATCCGGATGTTGGATTTTTAGGTAACGAACTCTTCTGAGAGACGTAGATAACCACGCGTGCACTAAATTTTGACCAAATCGGACACAAAATGCGGCCGTTAAGAGTGCGAACACATATATACTATACAGTTTTTAATAACACCACAAAACGTGTTCTGGGGACCATGATCGGTGCTCATTTACTACGTCCGGACCTTAGGTATCACCATAAAGTTGACTGCAAGCTCATATTTCCTATGGAAGTTCGCTAATAATGAATAACGAAGCAACAAGTAACGAGTCAGCAATCACGATTTGTTAGAGAATATAGTAGCAGGTACGATCTGTTACGCTAAAGTACCAGTTACTAAGTAGCAGTTATGACGTAACATCTCTACCAAAATCCTCGTTGTGTTTATGGTTTAATTTTCAAACAGACAGCATATTATTATATAAACCATACCTTTAGTTACGCTGAACAAAATCGTTCCAACATATTAACCAGAAGTAATGCTTCTACTTTATGACGCATTATGTTGTACGTAATTGTTAAATCGTTTTCCAGACACGATCTCTCATTACGAAGTCATTCGACGGTAGGAAATTTGATTATTTTCCCCGGAAACCGTGTCCAGTTCAACGCCCTCCCATTGCCAGACTCGACAATCCGTCACATTCCAGGAACCGACAAGGGGAATGATCCCAAACCAGTAGATCTGGATTGTCTCACTTCGGTATGTTTAGCGTGTCTGTACGGACTATTCAATAATAACTACAAGACTATGCGATCTATAATAGAATGACTCGCATAACAAGTGCTCAGTAACTTATATAGATGGACAAAATACAGCACTTCTAGTTCTCGTAGAATGAAGATTATAATTTTTTTTCCCCACCACCTTCTGCTTCAAGAGATCTTTTCTGCCACATTAATAGGGTAGAAAGAACAACTTTTAAATCATTTGTTAGTAAAACAGCTGCTGAAACAATAATGCTTCAATGAACTTCCGTGTCTGAGTATTCTAAGCATAACCTCAATTGTTTTTGTAAATATAAATGTCCAAGATTTAATTCTGTTTTTTCAATAGTAAAATGCTAATTATTAATTAAAACTGTAGCTGGAGTAAAAATGTTGGGTGTCTTACGGAAAGAAAGTAGATCAAGAAAAGTACAGCCTTCTCTGCGCTCGTGCGGTAACATTTCCTTTCGGAGCAACATAGTGATAGTTTTCTCCCTTAAATACACAAATTATCGTGCCTGATAATTACTCAATGTTGTGGTTCTTATTAGCGAATTTCCATAGGAAAAATGAGCCATTGCAGTGGCCCTTATGGTGAGACCCAAGGTCGGGAGTAGCAAATGAGCACCGATCATGGTCCCCAGAACACGTTTTGGGGTGTCATTAAATTTCATATATATATATGTATATATATATATATGTATATATATATATATATATGTATATATGTGTTCGCACTCTAGCGGTCGCATTTTAAGTCCGATTTGGTCCAAATTTGGTACACGTGTTGGTTGTGTAAGTGGCTCGGACGAGTTCGTTAGCCAAAAAAATCCAACAACCGGAAGTAAGTTTTTTGACCGGAAGTAACTATTTTTTGAGATTTTTACTAAGAGAATGAATTTTTTTTAGAGTTTTTTCTAAAAATATACATGTAAGATGTTATTCTGCACATTTTGTTTTTTTACGCGACCTTATAGCTCGCTTGGTTCCCCCAAAATCGATCAAAACATGAAATACCATAGAAGTACCCGGTTCAAAGAAAATGTGGTGGATTCTACCGTGGGGCGGGCGTGCGAAGCACGCAATGCTTTGTGTGTTGAAAATACCCCTAATACGAGGTTTGGCGTGCGAAGCACGCAATGCATTGTGTATTGAAGACAATCCCAATATGTGGAATGGCGTGCGAAGCACGCAATGCTTTGTGTATTGAAGACAATCCCAATATGTGGAATGGCGTGCGAAGCACGCAATGCATTGTGTATTGAAGACAATCCCAATATGTGGAATGGCGTACGAAGCACGCAATGCTTTGTGTTATTGAAGATACTCCCAATATGCGGAATGGCGTGCGAACCATTTTGCAGCTATTCAGCACCGTCGTGAATAGACCTATTTCCCAAATTGTTGGTCGAAACCCTAAAATATCGGTCTATAAACTTAATTTTGGAAATTTGCTCAACT
>JAGFPH010001584.1:237585-254359 GCA_018207615.1 Philaenus spumarius
TAATATTTGTATAATTATAATATTTCGTCGTATTATCACTTTATATAATTAGAATAAAAAAAAAACTAAAGGACTTACCTAAACTGTTTAGTTACAGTATTTTGCATGAGAACATTGCATGTATTTTGCATGTATATGCATTGTAAATTTGCTGAGTACGCAGGGGTACGGGCTAAATATTACCACCACTGGCTGTCAAACCCTCATCAAGATTTACCCCGGTCAAGCCGTGCAGACTACGACAACACGACGGAGCCCACTCGCAGCTGCACCACCGTCGTGATGTCGTAGCCCTGCAAACCAGGTAAACCGATGACCCTTGGCAGTTTTATTGCACAGTCGTGTTGTCGCTTTACCGCAAGAAGATGGGGTTGCCAAGTGAGATAGTTTATAAACTTTTTTATGAAATTAATTGTTATGAAACACTATTATATTACTTTTTATATAACTTTGGTGTAAAACAAAGTTACAATTTTATTAATTTTGTTTTAAAGCATTATTATAAAATTTGTTATATAACATAGCTATAAAAGAAATCTACAATTTTATTATTTTTTTTAAATATTGTTATTCAGCTTTTTATATAATATAGCTATAAAAAAATTTACAATTTTATTATTTTTGTTTTAAAACATTGTTATAACACTTTTTATATAATATAGCTATAAAAGAAATTTCCAATTTTATTATTATTGTTTTAAAACATTTCTATAACACTATTTATATAATGTGGCTATGAAGAAATTTACAATTTTATTATTTTTGATTTAAAACATTGTTATACTACTTTTTATATAATATAGCTATAAAATAAATTTACAATTTTATTATTTTTGTTTTAAAACATTGTTATAAATCATTTTATATAACATTGCTATAAAACAAAGTTACAATTTTATTAATTTTGTTTTAAATCATTATTATACAATTTTTTATGTAACATTGCTATAATACCAAGTTGCAATTTTGTAATTTTTGATTTAAAATATTGTTATAGAACCTTTTACACAACATTGCTATAAAACAAAATTACAATTTATTATTTTTGTTTTAAAACATTGTTATAAAACCTTTTATACAACATTGCTATAAAACAAAGTTACAATTTTTTTATTTTTGTTTTAAAACATTGTAACGTAACAATGTTATGTATAACATAGTTACATAAAGTAAATGCTGCTTAAGAAAAGAAGGGATGAACACGAAAACAATCGTCGCATACACACTGGGTGGGCTCACACAACCCTTTCTTTTGACTTCGTATTATTTAGTTAAATACATACAACATTTACACATGCACAATTTGTTGCTTCAACTGCACTACAGCTTTGCCAAACATACCGTTTAGTTAAATTTTCCAATCGAAAAATTAATTGTATTTTTAAATTTCCAAAATTGATTGTCATACATGCGTCATCAATGTTTCATTGTAAGTGAGAAAATTAAAGGTGGCCGCTAATGAATGGACATTCTAGGAATGATTTACACCACTTAACTTCTAATCTGATCTCGGTATGTGATTATTCAGTGTTGAGTTAGTTATGGTATTTCATTAGAATACTGGTTTCAAACAAGATCGTTCAAGAAGCGAGAGGTTATAGGCCTATCAATTATGTGGTAAATTAACTTTTCCGTTTGCTTACAGATGTTTAGTGGTAGAGTAGTTGGTACAGGATTCTACGAAATCAAACATTTATTTTGTTTCTGGACATACCTACTGTTGTTATACATTAATACAATAACACAAATTACCGTCGTTAATATAGTAAATCGTGAAATTCTTAAAAACTACGGTCGTTTCAGCCATTCAGCCATCATCAAACCATTAACACGTTCAGAAACATTTAAATAAATTGAGAAAACATTTACCACTAGGGAAAACCCCTGCGTACTCCGCACGCCAACCCCGTTGGAACCTTTTATTCACATAATCATGTTAAGTTTTCCTTATAATAAAGGTGTAGGATTAGATTAATAATAATCCCAAAGCTAAGATAGCAAATAATGTTAAATAATGTTCTAATCAAATTATTTCGTATATTTTATAACAGCAGTTTTAATAAAGGTTAAAGGAACCAGCAAGGCTCAGGTCTACACTGTAATAAAAACCTAACCTAAAAGTTAGAAATACAAATAATTGCTTCAAAGTTTAAAATCAGCTGTTAATGGAAATATTGGAGCATACGGCTGTTTTACTGTTAATTTATAAAATTGGTTGCTGTGGTAATAAATGTAAATACATGACTGTGTTGGTTCAATAGTCTAGGCCTAACCTAAGATCTTTTCTGACTAAATTTAGGCCTACAAATATTGAAATAAAAAATGTTTTTATCAAAATTAATTATTGTAGCGCATGCTACTCAGGGATAGAGTAGTTTTTTATTAGTAAAATTTTTATTCAATCGGTTCAGTAGTTCCAGAGAATATCCCCTACATAAAAACAAACAAATTTTACCTCTTTATAATATTAGTATAGAAAACGTATGCAATAAAATCCATGTCATAGTCAGGGCCGTTCTGAACCCCTGTAGGGGGCGTTGGAAAATTACTTTGAGAGAGCGCCCTCTTAGGGGTATTTTCAGAGTAATGGCTATTTTAAGACATATAGATAATTGACATCTTATGCGTTTAAAATTTACATAGATTTAAAGAATAGTAGTAAAAAACTTTTAAAGTACTTATACAAAAATAATATGTTTAAAAGCAATATAAACAAGAGGAACAACACTAATACAGATATAAACAACATATAAATATAATAAAAATATAATTTCCTGTTTTGTATTATGGTAACGTTTATTTGCACAACAATAGAAAACTGCAAATGCCTCCGTATCGGAATAAATGGCGTTGTATGTCTAAATATATACATACATATACATAAATATATACTTCTAACAAAGAGTTACAGATTTATAGAGTAAACAGCAAATTCTAACTGCAATGCTGTACGGTTCAAACCCACGTGGGTAATTTTACTTTTGGGCAGCTTCTGAGGCCGACGGCTGGCATGCAAACAGTCCACTATCCGAGGCCGCAAGGTAGAGCTGCACTCTCAAAGCGAATTTCTTCGATGCGAGCTCAACGAAGCAGCGCTGGTTCGAAGGCTACGGTGCAAACAAATTCTTATAATATAGTTCGTAGCTAATCAGCGCCTTTGTGGGTAGTTCAATTTCCCAAATGGTTGAAACCCAAAAACATATAAACTATAATAAACTCAATTTTGTAAATTCGCTCAACTCACGTCAGAGGTTCAGATGCACGATCGAATTATTAGCGAATTTCCATAGGAAAAATGAGCTATTGCAGTGGCCCTTAGGTCGGGAGTAGCGAATGAGCACCGATCATGGTCCCCAGAACACGTTTTAGGGTGTCATTAAAAGTCATATATATCTATATATATTAAAAGAATTTGGTCAAAACCTATTTCCAATCGCCCAGCCTCTCCTAATGGACAGATTTTGATGATTTTTGTTTTAAAATGTGTCTTATTACCTGTAGATATGTCATCAAGCATTTACCGAAGTCCTAGGACATTAGGGCTACGCCCCAGTGGCCCTCAAAGTTTCAATGTTAATCTTATGGAAGGTCAATCTTAAGGAAGAAGAAGAAATATTTCTTTTGATTTTATCAAGGACACAAAAACAGCTGTTCGTATGAAAAGCTTAAAACAGCTGATTTTGATCAACAACTGATTTGGATCAAAGCAGTATCAAATGTAGTATTACCTTTTTGAGGTTACATTGACAAACTAAAAACAAACACAAACAAAAATCAACGAAAAATGCTAACTATATTTTAATTCAATTCAAACATTGGTTGTTACAAACCTATTATATATAAAACAGCTAATTTGGATCAAAAACTGAACATAATCATTCACAGATATGTCAAGTCTTATATATTATCATCCGTTCAGCCGCTATTCACCCGAGAAGGAGCCCCGGTATACAATCCTTCAAATTTCCCATGTTAATCTTATGGAGATAATGTTTAATGAGTTTGAGTCAGCTGCCAAATAAAACAGCTAATTTATGCTCGGTCACCTATGTACAAACGAGCAAAAGATTAACGAGATTCTTTATCGAATTTTCCACCTGCGAGCGAAGCGAAGCAGCCATCTGAGGCCGAAGGCCGAGCCGGGGTTGGGACGCGGAGCGTCCAGGGGCAGAGCCCCTAGTATATGTATATATGTGTTCGCACTCTAGGGGGCGCATTTTACTGTAAATCCGATTTGGTTTAAATGTGGTACACATGTTGGTTGTCTACGTCGCTCGGACGAGTTCGGTAGCCAAAAAATCCAACAATCGGAAGCACGTTTTTTGACAGGAAGTAACTATATTTTTTGAGATTTTTCCTACGAGAATGAATTTGTTTTTGAGTTTTTACTACAAATATAAATGTAGGATGTTATTCTGCACATTTTGTTTTTTTACGCGACCTTATAGCTCGCTTGGTTCCCCAAAAATCGATCAAAACGTAAAATACCATAGAAGTACCCGGTTCAAAGCCATGTGGTGGATTCTACCGTGGGGCTGGCGTGCGAAGCACGCAATGCATTATGTATTGAAGATACCCCCAATACCGAGGTTGGCGTGCAAAGCACGCAATGCTTTGTCTATTGAAGATACTCCCAATAAGCGGACGGAATGGCGTGCGAAATATTTTGCAGTTATTCAGCACCGTCGTGAATATACCTACTTCCCAAATTGTTGGTTGAAACCCTAAAACATAGGCCTATAAACTTAATTTTGGAAATTCGCCCAACTCACGACAGAGGTTCAGATGCATAATCGAATTATTTTGTTTTTGTTGTTATTTTACCTTATGTAAATTAGTTTGTATTCAAGTAAAATTCTAAATGTTTTAATTGCCTATATTTTAAAATAGATTGTTCTGCCATAGTAAAACTATACTGCTCATCCATTGAATCGAGTAGATTTCATTTTTTTTTATTAAAACGTAGGTCGTGTACTGGTGCCGGAATTGAACTGTATACAACATAGGCCTACAGCATCCCACCTTGACTTGAACGAAGCGTGTGCACTCGGTTTCATCCTAAAATGTTCGTTGTTACTAGGTATGATAGTGGGACTAGTTGGTTGTTGGTAATATTGAAGGGTTAACAATCAAACATTTACACATTCTCCTCATACGTTTTATGAAAACTAAAACTTTGTCCAAACTATTTGCATTTTTTATTAATTCATATTAAATTAAATTTCTTAGAGGTTAGAGAGGGCGCACCGGAAAACTTCCTGGTGTCCCGGTGGGCCAGCACGGTCCTGGTCATTGATGTACTTCTAGGTCGATATATTGCAAAAAGCAATAATTCAGTGCGAGACAGTGGGCTCACCAGTCATGGATTTCATTTTGGGCGCTCCTTGCCCTTGATGGTCGTATTAAAAAAATGTCAGTATAAACGTCCCAGATATTTATTACTTTTAACAGATTTGATACCTACTGTGCCACAAGGAAGTTATGTTTTCTTATTTTTTCAAACTCAATGTTTCCCACTCACCCCTTAATGATTCGTGCTGTCAGAAATGATTCAATATTTTTTTAGATACTAATCCTACTTTCAGGAGACAGAATAACTGTAAACGGGTGCAATAATTTTTATTCTACGGCAGTTACAGCGATGTTTAATTTTGAGAAAATACCAAAACCTTTTCAAGTCAAATCCTTTGTATACGATCCCACTCATGATGTACAAAATTACAAAAATAAATACAACAGTAATTTTATTGTATCTTATTGAGGACATTCAGGACATATCTCAATCACTATTCAGATACAATTTAATACAAATTTGAAAATGTACGTCAGGGTTAACATAAGTTTTTATTAATTTCAATATTTTCGTCAAAATTTACATATTTTATATCTTGTGAGCATTGGATTTACCTTACGTAACCATAGCAACCTCGACACGTGAAAATGCCATCACGTGATTGATATGAGGGAGGTTACAGGCGTCAACTCTTTAACTCTATCTTTAGTCTTTATTAACACTGACAAGTTATTCGGTAGAAGGGTGTGTCTGATTTATAATTATCTTTTTATTCCTTTCACTTTTTAAAAAATACAAGCCATATATGCTAAACTTAAATATATTTATGAGAAAGGATCTAGGGAGGTTTTACTGTTAGCCCAAACTTTTCTCATATTGTTTCCTTAGCCTATATATTTAAAAAAAAAAGGGGAGACTAACAATCATTTCTGTGTTTTCCGTTATTCTAACTTTGAATGCGTATAATTCGAAAACTAAGGCAATAACAGAAAATGGGCTACACCATTTTATTTCTTGTAAAATTTCACATAGAAATCATGAATGTCTACCTTCATATTTAAAAATTATTAAGTTCGATTCAATATGGCGGACATAAATTAAAACCCACCATAATGCAGATTGTTTTAAACTATATAGAATCATAATTCTTTCTGCCATAAAATACCTCTCAGATAAGCGGCTTTCTGAGCCTGACTGACATAGAATCAACATAAAGTCAAAACTACTTAAGATGCAAATACGAAAATGTAAAGGTATGTTACTGTGGGGTCAAGACGGACACAAAGAAATAATTTTGCAAAATGTTCAAATTAAAGCGTACAAATAGTGAAAATTCGGCGTTTCACTCCCAACAATACATCAGATAAAACAGCTGTTCGAATCAAAATCTTAGCAACACAAGTTTGTTTACCATAGCAACCAACTTACCAAATTTGTATTATTATTTGTCTCAACTAACAGTTTTCTTAGGTTAGATTAACAAACTAAAAGCAAACACAAACAAAAATCAAAGAAAAATGCTTACTGTATCATAATTCAATTCAAACATCTGTCCAAGCAGCATTTTGTCAGTAGTTAAAAAAGAAAAACATTTCGTCCCTTGTAATGTTTTTGTAAAACTAACGTGCTTCAACCAAATTTTAACTCAATATTCTATATATTTCTGGGGTTACAGTGAGTTTTTGTAAAAAAAAAAATGGCGGATTGCGACTAAACTAAGCCGAATTTGGAAAAAAAGTACTGAACATTTTTTATTCATTTCAAAGTACACAATCCGATCCTGTATAGTCAGCTAAGGCTTTTGTGACACCCTGTTTAGGCTGCATAAAATGCTTAAATATAAAGAAATAATATTTCTCAAAATCCCTAGTAGCAAGAGAGTTTTTAAACTTTTTAGTTTTACATAAACTTTGTAACAATAAATGAATATTCTTTATAATCTATATATTTAAAGCCGTAAGGAAAAAACATTTGGACAGTTCGTCTGAGACTTCTACTGGGCCAATTTACATGCGGGTTTTACCAAAACGAAGATTTTCGGTCCTTTATTAGCAGGTTTTATTTGTATTTCGAAAATATTTACGTTAAATGGGTTGAAAATGGAAAATAGACTTTTCTTATGGGGATTTAACACGGGGGAAAAAGTCAACTTTTTCAATCCTTTGGACAGTTCGTCTGAGACTTCCACTGGACCGATTTACATTCAGTTTATACCAATTAAAAGCAAAAATGTTCTATATTAACAGGTTTTATTTACTTTTACGTCATAATAATTTCTTAAATTAAAAAAATCAGCATTTCCAAACCTTTGCAATGATTTTATTTTACAGTTCTTCAATCAGCTGTGAGCTGATTGTAAAGAAACATGGTATTTTGTCTAACAACAGAAGAAGAGCAAACGCTCATATAAAATAACAGCTGATTTCACCCATCATCTGTACAAAACGTAGCGTATATTGTATTTTGGGGTTATGTTAACAATTAAAAGTCATCAATAATGTAGACTAATTCTTCTGCAGTTGATTTTTTTTTAAATATGAGTTATAAAATTAAGGTAGGCTATAATATGTTATAAGATTTGCTTTGAGGTTATAAAGTGAATATAAATACAACCTTTTATCAACAATGAATTTATTCATTCATGCAAATTTATGAAAGGTACACATTCGGAAACATATGTACATCTTCGTATAACATATACATATATTCCAGTATTAATTTTTTTATTATAATATTAATAACTTCTAAATCATTTGATAATCAATATGAAATAAAAACCAATTAAAAGATAACATTTGTATCTTTATCTTAATATATAATTAGGGCCTACATAAATACAACATTTTTTACAAATAGGCATACAGTTTTAAATTGCAATATTTTTCATGGTAGTTGGCAACTGTACCCTATTATTTATGCAAGGTAATGGGTTTTCTCCTTTCTTTCCTATCTGTATTGATATCCCAAAAAATTATATTATGTGTATAAAGTATTAGTTAAATTCACTAATTGTCGAATTCATTTTTTTCTTCTTTAACTTTGCTACAAGAAAAATAATTGGAAGGAAATATCATTTAGAAAAATATATTTTATACATTTTTCGCACCATCTGCCTAGCGCTCCACTCACCACCAATGGAGCTGTAACCGCCGAGTATCGACGGGCAACAACTATCTATAAATTTTAAGTTATTCCTAGGCTGATCAAAATAAATAAATATTGTTTATTGTTGATTGATTAATCAGCTGTAGTCTGTAATATTTTCATTAACAGTTTATTTCAAATTTTAAGTCAATTATTAGTATTTATATTTTTTAGGTTAGGTTTTTATTAAAGTGTAGACCTGACTACACAACGGGTTCGAACAGAAAGTTGGGGGGGGGGGGGTTGGCGTGCGGAGCACGCAGGGGTCTCCCCTAGTTGTTATAATTATAAATCCAACAGACTCCTTGGTTAAAAAAACCCCTTTTATATCAAATCTCGAGGAAAACCTTAGAGCCGTTTACAAAAAATATTTACAAATATAAACTTTTTAGTCATTTAAGAATATAATATATAATATAGTTTTAACCGGTTTCATTAGTTCTTTGGAATCAATATAACTAAAATATACTACACGTATAAAAATTTATTTTGTTATTTCCGTGAATCAAGTTTCAAAACACATAAAACGTCTGTGACAGACCACCTGCTTTAACATCCTCACTTTTAAGCATTAAGTTTTAAAATGCGATTCTTTAAACTGCATGCCTCCTTGTGCCCTACTCTTTGCCTACTGCACAAACTTCCATTGTTTTCCACCGAGTTCTAACTTTGTTAGACACACTACACCTCAGCCACAAAGTCTGGACATATTTTCTAATTAAGATCACGAAACTACTCAAAATTAAGAACTCAGATACTAATCACGAGTTGACCACCCTGGATGTTTACCTTACACAAACATTTAAAAAAGCCAAAGAGAGAGATAAAAGCGAACCCACGCAGACAGTTATAGATCATGGCAAGGCGCTGTGCTCAACCGTGCGGAAAGATACAACACTACTCAATCAGATAAGGGAACATTGTCACCCCCCCTTCTAAGGGTGGAAAGAGGGTCTGCAGCCCTTTCAACTCCTCTTTTTGTCTGTTATGCCATTTATATCACGAATTGTTTCTGTCGTCACTTCACAGATACAGGTATGACAATTAATCATATTATCTGGTGGGCTTGCGTCAACGGGTTAGACCTTGGATCAAAATTACAAATAAACCAACCGATGGAAATAACCGACACTTTATTCTTGCGTGTAGGCTAGATCTTCCGATCAAATTTAATAATAATTACAACATTGGCGTGAGTTGAGCGAATTTCCAAAATTAAGTTTATATGTTTTGGGGTTTCAAAGAAATATTTGGGAAGTTGGTCTACTCACGAAGTTGCTGAATAGGATGCCGGGTTGAACAAACCAATTAGTATTACACATAACTTAACTATTATCCTTCATCCGATTGTTTTGGCAGTTACACCATACGATAAAGAATCAAAAGGGATACAAAAAATGTGTCTTAACATTTTTTGTTAAAATGTACGGTTTTTGATTAATTTAGGTTTGAAATTTTCAAACAGCCACCATTTTGAAACGCATGATTGGATTTAATCGCTTACTGTTTTTTTAGATATATCATTGTTAGTTTAAACTTCATGCCAAGTTTGAACTCAATCAGTCCAACCGTTCTCTAGATATGAGTAATTTTGTACAAAATACAAAATGGTGGATATCTGGAATGGTGGATAGTTTTCGGGCCTATGTTTATATGAACTTTTTTCTTCCTTTTTGTATGAGGAATCATATCCCAAATTTCTGTAAGGTTTTTTTACACCCTGTTTATATATACAGGGTGTATAAAAAAAACCTTTCAGGACTTTGGGATATGATTCCTCATACAAAAAGTAAGAAAAAAGTTCCTATAAACATAGGTCCGAAAACGCTTCGTTTTCCAGATATCCGCCATTTTGTTTTTTGGACAAAATAATTCATATCTAGAGAACGGTTTGAATGATTGAGTTCAAACTTGGCATGAAGTTTAGCCTGACAATGATATACCTCAAGAAAAATAAACGATTAAATCCAATCATGCGTTTCAAAATGGCGGCTGTTTGAAAATGTCAAACTTAAATTACTCAAAAACCGTACATTTTAACAAAAACTGTCGAGACACATGTTTTGTAGCACTTTTGATTCCCTATCGGATGGTGTAACTGTCAAAACAATTGGATGTCCATACAATATTGTAGTATTTACTGTGTTGGTATAGGATGCCGGGTTGAACAAACCAATTAGTACACATAACTTAACTGTTATCCTTCATCCGATTGTTTTGACAGTTGCACCGTCTGATAGGGAATCAAAAGGGCTACAAAAAAGGTATCTTGATATTTTTCGTTAAAATGTACGGTTTTGGAGTAATTTAGGTTTGAAATTTTCAAACAGCTGCCATTTTGAAACGTATGATTGGATTTAATCGTTTATTTTTCTTGAGGTATATCATAGTCAGGTTAAACTTCATGAAGTTTGAACTCAATCAGTCAAACCGTTCTCTAGATATGAATTATTTTGTACAAAAAACAAAATGGCGGTTATCTGGAAAACGAAGCGTTTTCGGACCTATGTTTATAGAAACTTTTTTCTTACTTTTTGTATGAGGAATCATATCCCAAAGTCATGAAAGGTTTTTTTATACACCCTGTATACAGGGTGTCAGAAAAATGTGTGATGGGCTCTACAGGACCTGATTCTACATACGAAAATAAGTCTAAAATATAGAGTAACATTTTTTTGATTTCTGCTTAGTTTAGCCGTAATCCGCCATTTTGTTTTTTTACAAAAACTTACTGTAACTCTGGAAATAGATAAGATATCGAGTTTAAATTTAGAATAAGCATTTTATATGTTACTATTAACAAGTGTACCAAACACAAAGAATTTATTTTTATAATTTTCAAAATGGCGGCCGTTACAAATTTTTAACGTGGAATATCTTTGAAAACCGTTAACTTTACAAAAAATGTACAAGAAACAAAATATTTTCCTTTTTTAACGACACACACAATGTTTTTTTTTTGTATTTTCAGAAGGTCAAAGAATAACCTACTGAAAGTTGTCGATAACTCGGTTATTCTTTGACCTACTGAAAATACAAAAAAAACATTGTGTGTGTCGTTAAAAAAGGAAAATATTTTGTCTCTTGTACATTTTTTGTAAAGTTAACGGTTTTCAAGATATTCAACGTTAAAAATTTGTAACGACCGCCATTTTGAAAATTATAAAAATAAATTCTTTGTGTTTGGTACACTTGTTAATCGTAAAATATAAAATGCTTATTCCAAATTTAAACTCGATATCTTATCTATTTCCAGAGTTACAGTGAGTTTTTGTAAAAAAACAAAATGGCGGATTACGGCTAAACTAAGCAGAAATCGAAAAAATGTTACTCTATATTTTAGACTTATTTTTGTATGTAGAATCAGGTCCTGTATAGCCCATCACACATTTTTGTGACACCCTGTATATACAATTTTTATGACATGCCAAATTGTTTTCTGGGGATCACGATCGGTGCTAAATAACCACTCCGACCATAACTGTCACTGTAATAGATCATCTTTCCTATGGAAATTCTCTAATAAAAAATATAATTTTTTGGCTTAGTTAAGACACTAAAAGGGGTAAGTAGCCTACACATTGATCGATTATCGAACGATTAGTACATTTCGTTCACCGACAAAAATCGCCGGTAAAAAGCAACATCGGCGGTAACAAAAATCACCATCTTCCTTGTCTGTTCAAATTGGGCAACACAATTATATGCCGACACCGACTTCGCTCTAATTGTTTAGTATTAACTGATGGATTAACTAACATTGCCGCCGCTTTTATTATTAAAAAAATTAACTAAAAACGAAGACGACGATTGTGGAGGCCGGAAATTTTTAAAACAAGGTAAACCTTTTACTACAAACGTATTCAAAAAAACTTTTATTAAATGATTGAGATTCGTTTAAAAATGTATTTCTCAGACTGAAGAATTACTTAACGAAAATTAAAAAAAACGTACGAGTAATTCTAATTTAGGCCCCTAACTCTCCTGAAGTGAAGTTACCAGTGACTCTACAGAATATTGCTAGTGGTGATTACTACTCAGTACACACAATGGAAATGTACATGTAGTCCGGTCAAATTAGCTCAAAAATGGCGGCGAATCGAGCATTAAATCATTGGGTTCCAATTTGTTCAGGAATGTGTAGTACATGATCCCCTGAATAACGCCTAATAAAGTCCCATCGATTTCAGGCGCCGCGGGGGTGGGAGGGGGTCCCAAAGGTCCCCCATTTTGGTTTTTGGCGTTTATCTCAAAAACCTTGCGTCGCACAGAAAATGATTTATACTTTTCAAAATTAAAGGTAATTTTGAATAAGTAATAAAATTTCCTTTTAAGGTAATAAAGGTAATAAAATTACCTTTTAAATAGTATATCCATATTGGTACCTAAGTGTTACCGTTTTCGAGATATGAGCCGTTAAATATAAAAATTTGTCAAAAAAAGCTGTAGCGGTTCAGGTTTTTTTTAAGAGTCCTCTTAGAACGCTTTCCCCTTCCATGTTACAGAAAACTCGTCATTAAGAAAGTTGTAGAGCGAAAGATTCCCTTCAAAAATGTATATTATGCTCATTTATTTTCACCCGGTAAATAGTTACAGCGTTTTGAAGTTTAGGGGTACTTTTCAACGTTTTGCTAGTACAATTCTTGTCACTCAAGTTTCGTTTCCAAGGTATGTAACTATATTAATCACTTTATATACTGTTTAATTAAATACTACAGAATCGCTTGCCTATAGAGAAACTGTTGTACAAATCGACCAATGTTTCCCATCTGGAACCGCCGATCTCTCGACAGCCGTTCCTTCGATCACTGACCGACTCGACGGCCGATTCAAGCCCCACCTCTTCCTTTCGTATAAATCGCTGGCAACATCGCCGGACGACTCGGGTCCGCTCTTTTATCAACATCAGTTTTTACCGAAATCCTTCGTTCTTTTGTCTTTTCGTACATTTTCTCCCAAAAACAGTTTAATTGAACTTAAGTGACGACGCTTCGGTTCCAAACTGTTCCAGTAAAGCCACGTCGATGGAAAGTCTTAAATGATAAGGATGAAACAATTTAATTGGCTCTTTTACAGCCTATCGTTAAATTGTTTTAATGTTCCTTGATCAGCTTTTATGTAGTCATTGGATTTTATCTGGGTAGTATACGGTTGGCTTCGCTTAGGGTTGCATATTTCAACATACACATTCCATTAAACAAGTGATTTTATGTAGGTTGGAAGACGCCTCTGTTCCTTATTGTAACCTATTACTGTTAGCTTAGGGGTAATTAAATGGTTTTATTGCCGATGGTTAGTTTGTGACAATCGTTTAAGTTTCGAATATCAAGTATTGTTAAAGTCATTTAATAATTACCTCTTAGAAAATGTGTATGTGCTTTTAATAAAATTAAATAGTTGTTATTAATAATTGTTCCTTACCTGAAGGTATGTGTTCAAAGAATGATGTAAGTAACTGGCAATACAAAAAGCATTCAAGTTCGTAACATAAGTTTCCATAGTGTAAGTTTTAAATTGCAGGAGTTATTTCGTTTTAAATGTTAGTGAATGAATGAGAGTTACATAATTTAATGTCGGAAAATGTATGTTTTGTAATTTAATGTTGGATAGTGTGAGTTTTTTAATTTAATGTTGGAGAATGTGAGTTTTCAATTTAATAATAGAGAATGTGAGTTTTTAATTTAATATTGGAAAATTTTAGTTTTCAATTTAATGTTGGAGCGTTAGCTTTTAAATTAAAGTTCGAGAATGTGACTTTTTTAAAGTTAATATTAAAGAATTTGAGTTTTTTATTTAATACTTTAGAATTTGACTGGTTTTTAATGTTGGAGAATGTGGTATTTTTCATTAACTAATAGAGAATTTGAGTTTTCATTTTAATATTGGAGAATGTTAGTGTTAAGTTTCATGTTGGAGAATGTGAGTTTTTAATTTAATGCTAGAGAATATGAGCTTTTATAATTAATGTTGGAGAATGTGAGTTTTAAAGTTAATTCTGGAGAATGTGAGTTTTAAAAATGTAATATTCGAAAATGTGAGTTTTGTAATTTACTGGTATCGTTAATCTTTAAGTGTAAACATTCTTTAGGGAAGTGTTTAAAGGTGCGCCTACTAGGGCGAAATAGTTCCACAGCTATCTGGTAACTGCTGTAATTTGAGGGAAGTTGAAATCATGAACATTCAAACAGTAATTTGTAGATAACATAAATTACTTTAGTATTATTACTGAACTGGTTGTGTAGTTGCATTTAATGTATTAGATTTTTTATAAATAGTACATTCAAATTAACTATTAACAATATTAAGGCAGCAGGAAAGGCTTATTCCGCCAATGTTAAATTAAGCAAGTCAGGGTACACTTTTCTCATAAACTATTAGGACTAAAAGTTTGGAATTTCTAGGGTGTTGTTAGCATATCTTTCATGGTAATCGGACCAAATTGTATTATTGGTTAGTGGTTGTTTCTATTTTTATTAATTTTTTAAACCAAATACTAAAATTAAATTTTTAACATATTTTAATTTTTTACAAGCAAACCTTTAAAATTATAAACATAAAACTGATGAAAATATTACTCGGTATGAATAGATTATGTGTAAATAAGTTTAGACCTGTAGCAATAGTGGTTCTCGTGATTCTCATTCTGTACCTTTATACAAAAAATAGTAAACTTTCAGCAAATCACACTTTAATACAAAGTACATATGAGGAAACTACGATTACTCTTAAAATAGTCCAGGTCCATATTGTGGATCATCAGCATCTTCTTCCTGGTCATCCTCCATCAACTTCCTCTTGTCTTGTCTTTAGTCAAAGCTTCAGCAACTTTTTCCGGATTTGAGTCGACCCGTGTCCAATTCTCGCAATACGTAAACTGAACTCTCGCTCAAACCAAGGCCCTAGTTTCTTGTATAAAGTTAACTTGCTGCTTAGACAATCATTTAATAATAAAACTGCATCATATATGCCTATTTTAATAGTTTCAAGCCTCACAAATACATGTTCAGGGACTTTAGACCAAACTACATGATTAAAGCTCTTGTTGGGGATTTGCGTATGGCCGTGGAGACACTTTTCAAAAGTTCTTCGTCAGTGAGGGACCTATAAATGTCTTTGATTTTTACCATGACATTATAAGGAAGGCTATCCTTATATGGTTGTATGTATAAAATATATCTCAACAAAGAATCAATTAATTACAATGTGAAAGTCATGGAGCAAAGATGCATCGTAGTAAGAGATGAACAGCTGGCGGCGGTATGGCATGGTCAATTAATTTAATTATTTTACCCATTTTTATCCGCCATACAGCATTTTTGTTTATATATTATTAAAGGTTACATTCTAAAGTTGCAAAAACATAAATTTAAAAAATCCCCATTTCCCATGAAAAATAGTGTTGTTTTGTTTACATTTATTTTGATGGAAGAGCTGTTTTTTTTTTTTTTTTTTTTTTTTTGTAAAGTAAATGATTGAATATTGTACAGCAATAACTGAATAATAATATAAAACTTTAGAAAAAACTTTAAATTCAAAATTTGTTATCAAAATGAATTAAGGATTGAGAAAAATTTGCACTAACTTTAGTTTACAGAAAACGTCAGAGTATTATTGGTGCTGTACATCTATCATGACCTAAATTGCCATGTATAGTACTGTAGTAATTATTTGAAGAGTATATTATTTTATTTGGGAGAATATATTTGCTTTCAAAAAACAATTTTAACAATTTGTTAGAATTGAAATAGCACAGCAATACACGTTAAAATAAAACGAATGTAATCTTAGTTTTCTGTAGTATAAACTTCTTAATGCGGTTTACTTAAACATGAGGTACTTTATTGAAATGAAGAAATTTGGATCTTGAATTAAACACTGAGACAAGGATATTCTGTGGTTGTGAATGAAGCCGATGTAGTTAGGTCAGGTAGTAGCACGGCAAGCCTCCATAAGGCCCGTGCTATCAACTAAACTGTGAACGGACTATAGACTCAGACCGACCGATGGCTAGCGCGTCTAGGGTCGTGCTCAGGACCACTAACCAACTTCTCTACTATCAGAATCAATTTGAAAAATTGTATCTGGTATAACAATTCATTTCTCAAAATAACGCTCTAAATTGTTTAAACAGTTATTATGCAAAAGCAATAGATCCGACAGGGTCCATCTTGTACATGGTTAATCTACATTCCATTAACTGTCATTTGTCACAATTCCGAAGTTTTAACTTTGAAAATATCAAGATTATGAATTTAAAACAAAACATACATTGTTCGTAGATTTTCCAATTTTTCTCAGCCAGAAATACACCGATCAAGACTTACAAAGTCTTATTTT
>JAGFPH010001585.1:28647-55928 GCA_018207615.1 Philaenus spumarius
AGTAATTCGTCACTTACAGTAGTGTTGCTAAAGACAGATATAATTATTCCTTGTCATTTTATATACCAAGAGGCAGAATCAACAAACTAGTCCTCGAGTTGAATGTGTTTAATGTTGTTATTTCCTATAAATCGATATTTCTGGAGTAGTAAATACAATACACCAACTAATGGGAAACCCAATAGCCATTATTCAAACAACTAGACTGTCTGGAAGAGTGCCAACAGTTTATTCCGCAATCAATTTAAAAAGAGTTTTGTAAAACAAGGTTACGCCTCTAAAGCTTTGTTCAACCAGAATTGACAGTAACACTACTAATATATTTTGTACATAACTGAATTTGTTTTAAATTAACGAGAATTGTATTTTTATAACATAAGTAGTAAGTCAAAAGATCGCTTTTCGTGAATAGGTTAAGTTTTAAATTCATAGTTTGCTCGACAGTTTCTCATTGTAAAAACTCAAAGAACAATATTAGTAGTAAATTGTATTGTACAAACCTGATTATAAAATGCAATTGCAAGACGATCAAGTAATTCATCTAGACACTTTTATTTCGAGGGTTTTTCTTTCTGGGGTTGTATTACTGGCACATAGGAAGGTGATTGCAGTCTAAAAGTGTCGGCAATTATTGATGTATAAGTCTAACCCATCCAAACTCTCATCCAATCAATATTCTTGGATATTTAATGTTTTTTATAAAATAAAATCTAATATAAATTCCTAATGTACCCCTATAGTATCCTAATAAAATATTACAAAATATATGCGTTGTAAAGTTTGAAGGTACGATAAGGAAAAATAATAAGAATAGAGGTATAAATTTGTTTATAGCGTTAAAATAAAAATAACTCCATTTCATGAGCACTATCAGTATCATTAGTATTTATAAGATTATTGTTGTGATCATTGATTAAGTTTATGTGTTGTTGTACGAGTAGAGGTAACAAATAAGTGAAAATCCGACTAAGTTTCATCGTGTGACATGTTTCGAAATAGTAATCGCATCATCAGATCCTACTACAGAGAGAACACGTACATTAAACATAGTAAAACAACAAGTGTAAGTGTAAATATAAGTTCGTTTATAAACTTTGAGATTGACGAGTGAGATGGATTATTTAAGAATAACATCAACATCTAATTCTCAAACACATACGTTTATTAATCAAACACGTTTCAACCACAAAGTCGTCTGTTTGGATTATGCCTGAGCTACAACTAACAAATTATATACTCACAATTAATTAATTTGTTAGTTGTAGCTCGTGTATATGTGAACGATTAATTTATTGTTATTATTCTTAAATATATTTTTTTTATTAAAGGAAAGTGGAATATTTGTATTAGTAAGTCACCAAGTCAAGGTAAAAAAATAACTTTACCTGATTGATATTCATTTACCTAGCGTCATTTACGTTGAACTAAAAATACGTTTTATTTCGTAATAGTAGGTGTAACATTTTATATTGTATTTCATGTGTAACACAGTGATAATATTATAATTTGATAATGGCCAGATATCTCTAAAACGTATATTGACATTTTCAACGAAAAATAGACGACGAATCAAAAGGAAATTATTATTTATAGAAACAAATTTAAACATCATCTGTAATACAATTAATATATACAATTGTGAAAAGTTGTAAATGAGTATACTACAAAGTATAAAAAATATGGTTATTAAAAAGTTTAAACGTGTATATCTCTAAATGTGTATAAATGTGGTTATTAAAGAGTTTAAATGTGTATATCTCTAAATGTGTATAAATGTGGTTATTAAAAAAGTCCGAATAATATAAAGATCGTGTAAGATTTATTTAAAGAAAATAGTCTGACTGTATGTTATCTTAACTTTCTGCCGTCAGAATTATATAACATTTACCAAATTAGTACTTTCAAGAATATGAATTTCTACGTATGATTGTCTGCGGAGAATGTAACAGCGAGTAGGCTACAGTAAAGTTTCTGAGAAAAGTTTTCAATGTAGAATTTTCTTTCTTTATATTTTCTTCTCGAGTTGTACTTAAGTATGCAAATTTCCCCGGACTGAAAATCTGTTTTGATGTAAAAAACAGAATGACGAGATTCTTGTACAAATAAGTTTTTTCCATTGAGCTCACCTGAAGTTAAATAAAAAATGTCTTTTATTTAACAAGAATAAAATTAATATCTAGATATGTGCTGAATGTCTATGCCTACCTTTTAATTGTATCCTAATAATAAATACATATTTAGCTTGACTTGTGAGTTTATAAATTCCAGTACAAAAACTATGAACATTTATTTAATCAAACGTGATTCACCGACAATGTTATTAGCCAGTACTATTTTAAAGGTTTTTAATTTTAAAACTTTGTAGCATAACACTTGGTTTTTAGACATATAAGGAAAACAGAAACTCTTTAAATTTCGTAATTATTTCATGGAGCATATCTTTTGAATCCATGAATCTATGAAAAGGAAAGAAACAGTTGGTAATGCTGTTTTTCTGACTGTCTTGGCTTCGAATCCGGCTATTGACATTAAGTTTTGAGTGTTTTATAAAAAATTCAGACTGTAGGATTGATTACAGTAATGTCTCAAGCAGTCAGTATTAATTAAATAACATTTATGCCAAAACATAGTCTACAACCTGCCAACTATTTGTTCCAGGAATGTAGGCTATATTGGTACCAATATTCGTTAGCTTAATGTTTTTATATTTATTTTATAAATAACTAATGAACTTGAATTGTGAGAAAGTAACTAGATAAAACAAATCCTGAACACAAAATCTCACAATAAATACGTTTAATTTTATAAATTATATAAATCTCATAGTTATAGTTTGGTTAATGTAGCCCGTGCATCACTGAGGATGGCGACATTGTCGTTGAAACGAGTTTGAGGTTAGTAAACGTATTTATTGTGAGATGGTGTGTTCAGGTTGTATTTTATCTAGTTTTTTTTATTTAACAGAATTTAAGTGAATAAATCAGTGCATAAATAAACACAAACACTACAGTGTCAGACAGAAAATATCCAGACCGTAAATAAAATATGGATTTTCTTTTTATGTTAGATATTTTGAAATATTTTAATTAAATCGAAAGCTTTTACTGACCTAACAGAGTTTTTGCCTCTCTCAGCTGAAGAGCGCCCAATTACTCACCCCTAATGAGGCGAAGCCAAGATGTCTAGGATCTAATCTAATTAGAGTGGAATTGTGCTGGCGCTAGGTAAGACATTCAGATCTCTAATGCAATAACTGCCAACATTATTTACCTTAGTTTTATCAAAGACTATGATTTCATACTGTATTATTTAACGGTACAAAATCTATAAACAAAACCTACTCGTGTGCAGTTGTAAGTAAAATATAATTTATTTATTAAAGATTATGGTTTAGCAGTGGGAACATTGTGTCTAGTGATTGTGGTGTATCTAGCACACTGTGATTAGTGTTGTTGAATCTAGCAACACTGTCAATTTTTTCTGCTACAGACAATCCTTTTATTTTTCGTAATTTATTGTATGCCGGCAGTTTTAGATCTTCAGGAATTTTAATATCAGTGCGCTACCTAAAAACAAAACTCGAAAATGACTGGGTAGGAAAATTCAAAAGGACCGACATTTCAGAAACAAAGATTACCCAAAAAAAGAAAAAACTGAGGTAATTCATGTCTAAAAACAATGGAGTTAGCCTACCATACATAAATGCCATTATTTAAAAATTTAGTTTGCTAAGATTCACGTATTAAGTTTGTACGCAAATAATAATCTGTTATACCTTTGAGCTTTGATAATTTTACTAATGATACAGTATAAAGAAAATAATAGGCCTATAAAGTAAAGTATATTTTATAAAGTAAAAGAGTTAAGCTTGTGCATAGTTCTACAGTTAAGGGTGTGCAATACGACATCAAAACCCGTCAGTCGTACCTATCATCAACATATAATATAAAGATAACTTAAGTAATATACAAGTGTTTATTGAATATAAAAACTATGATTTGTTAAACACACATTTTAAATTTAAATATTACCTAAAGATATTTTCATATATAAACAGTACAATTAAAAACAAGCAATTACACGCTTCTCACCCACGATCATATTCTTGCCACATAGTTATAGATTAATTTCGAAAGTGATACCAAGAACTATCACTAACTAGTAGTTCTGTGGACGGTAGACCTCGCTCGTTGAAATAACAAATGTGGTTTTTAGATTAAAAATATTGTGCCAGTAAGGAAGTAAGCAGAAGGTTTAGCCAGTGAAACATTATTTTGTAATTCCCGCGACTCCGGTGTTTCTAGTTCTATCTAGATTTGTTTCTTTTCTTGAGCTTTAACTGCTAAAGATTTTCTTTTAGGGGGCACTGTATTTTATTTAGGTTAATAATGCTTAAGGTAGCTAAAAATATCGCGTTACTGAGGTAAAACATAGAACTAAATATTTACATACTTAAATAACTAAAACTTAACAATGTACAGTTCCATATCACATTCCAATATTAGAAATAATGAAAACAAACGATGTTAAAGCGTCGTGATTGTGATCTCAACCCATGTATTCAACACTTCCCACGCTGTCCAACGGTCATTTTTTGTATGTCCTTTATCGCCGCGAGGTTTCATTTGTTTCATCTCATTTTGTAATTCAAGTAAAGCTAAGTCAAATACTTTTCTGAAATTTACAATGATAATTTACAGGTATACAGTTCAATTCTTTGATTTATCCTCTACATTTTTTTATAATAATATGTCATTTTTGGGCAGATGATATATTCCTAAATTACTATTCAAAACAGGCCTAGTTTTGTTAGCAGTCTTGTAGTAGAAACATAAAAACTGGTGTTTTCAAAATTTGAAATTTGAAATTGATAAATATTTGTATACAGTTCTATTTAGAACTAAATTACAAAACATTTTACATTTATGAAAAAAATTACAAAAAATGTTTATTACTTTTTATGTAGGCCTAAAGTTGAACTTTTCCTTTAGTTACTGAACATGCATGTTTCTTGAGCTAATAACTTTGTTAATTTTACTTCAATAATTTTTTGACTGGCATATATGAATTCTTTGAACCTTTATCTACAAAAAAGCTATGGAACACTTTTGAATTGGTTTAGAATAAACGTATAAAAACATGGTTAAAATACAAAAACTTGGACGATTTTTAACAAATTTGAAGTTTACGGCCATTTTGTGAGCTTACCGTTAGAGATACGAAAAACAATCAAGAATACAATTTTGTTCAAAATCAAATTTTCTACTGGCAATATGCTATTAGTTTTTAAATTCGACTTACGGTTAAGCCACAAACTGGCTTTGGAAAAAAGCTTACACTGAGAGAAACGGTCCGGCCGCCATTTTATTGTATTTAAGGGGTTAAAAATGAAAAATGGAATAAACCATATACATACATAGCTCGGCCTAGGAATAAAGAACGTTCATGCAAAAAAATCATCAAAATCGGTCAAGGCGTTTTTCCGTAATTGTGAAACAGACAGACAGACACACAGACGAAATGCCGAAAGGTCGAGCTAAAACGGAGACCTCGCTTCGCTCGGTCAATAAACCTTGCTAAATCCCCACAAAAGCACCAAGAATCGAACTCTGAACTGTTCTAATATCTGGGCATAATCAAGTTGCAAAAACATTTAACTGTGTCAAACAAAACCCTTAAACTGTTTTTCCCACCAAACTAGTCAAGCAGTGTTTGTGTATTATTATTAATGTTTCAAAAATTATAAATGTGAAACATATTTTCATTATAACATAAGACAACGATAGTTGAAATATTAGTTTTTACCTTAGCGTTATTTATTTATAAGAAATTTTTTAGATTAGAAAACATAATTTTACAGATATTAAATAACTTTGAACACCGCAAACACTGGTTCGGTTTCAGGTTCGACAAGTGTTGTTATATTCTTTAAGAAGTATACATTATTCATTGCTGCTACTTTTCGAATGCAATCACTCTTCTATTGTCTCAGAACAGCGTACATAATTTATGTTTTATATATATATATATATATATATATAGGGTGAAGCAAAGTTAGTGTTAAAAACTTCGGGAAATGTTTCTATGGGTCAAAATAAATAGAAAATCAAGAATATTATTTTGTCGAAAAATGCTTCATTTTCCAAATATCCGCCATTTTGTTTCTTTTACTAAATAATTAATATCTAAAGAACCGTTTAACCGATTGAGTTCAAACTTGGCATCAAGTTTAACCTAACAATGGTCAATCTTTAAAAAAATAAGCAATTATATCCAACTAAGAATTTCAAAATGGCGGCTGTTTGAATATTTCAAACCTAAATTACTCAAAACCCGTACATTTAACAAAAAATGTCAAGACACTTTTTTTGTAGCCCTTTTGACTCCCTATCGGTTGGTGTAACTGTTAAAAAAACGAATGAAGGATAAAGCTAAGTTATGTGTAATAATTGGTTTACTAACCCCTGCATCCTACACCAACACAGTAAATACTACAATATTGTATGTACATTTGCTGTCATTATCTTTAACTTAACTATTGTTCTCCATCCGATTGTTTTGAATGTTAAATTAACCGATAAGGAATTAAAAGGGCTAAAAAACATTTTTTGTTAAAATGTACGGTTTTTGAGTAATTTAGGTCTGACATTTTCAAACAGCCGCCATTTTAAAGCGAATGATTGGATATAATCGGTTATTTTTCTTAAGATAGATCATTATTAGGTTAAACTTCATGCTAAGTTTGAACTCAATCGCTTAAACCGTTCTCTAGATATTATTAATTTAGTAAAAAAACAAAATGGTGGATATTTGGAAAATGAAGCGTTTTTCGAAAAAATATTATTCTTGATTTTCTATTTATTTTGACCCATAGAACCATTTCCCGAAGTTTTTAACACTAACTTTGTTCCACCCTGTATATATCAAAGATATACATCTTCAAAATATTTCAAACTAACTTTCACGAAAAATTTTGTTGTTAGAGTTCGTCGATTAGAAATCTTATTATTTAAATTTGATATTACTTCTTATTCAATGTTGCTCAATATTTTACTACTGCATAGAACTATTTAAATGGTTTCAAAACCATAGAACAACAGCTTCCTCTATTTTAAACCACTTTAGTGTTTTACTAGCTAATAAATGTATTGCAAATACTTCTTTCGAAAAGCCTGTCAATTCACAGCATTAAATAACACAACAGTTGCTTTTCCAACATGGTGGTTTAACAGACCTGTTTACTTTAACAAAAGAATAACCAAATTTTATTAGCATTTCTTTAAAATACTATCGATTTTTATTTTACAATAATGAATTTAAATGTTCTTGAAAACCCGCTTACCAAATACATAGCTGGTGGCTAATCTGTTGGCACATTTCCCGGCGGCCTAATAGTTTGAGCAATGGTTATTGGCTTCCCTGAGTGATTGATAGATTGTATTTGTTAGCCAGGAAATATCTACTAAAAAATATTTCAATAACTAGTACAATAAGAGGAAATTTAGTTTACACGTTATTATTGTGTGCTAAAATACGTGCCTACTAATACTAAAACTAATAGTTTTGTTTTACTTCTTATTTTTTGCATAAGTTGTTTGTATACATTTGCTTACACTAATTATAGACCGTAATAAATTTGACTATAACTGAATAAACCAACAAGTTAAATTCTTAGTATTACCAAGTTTTGTAATTGAAGTTTTAATTCGTTATAAATATAAAACAAGAGTCATAAATTCAGAACACAAATGAATAAAGTTAAGTTGGATAAGTTTCCAGACAAATTACTTTGTAGATAAAACTATTCTCTTCCATGTTGATCTTTATTCCAAAAGCAATTATTCCTAGCAGAATAAAACTCTTCACCATACTAAAAATATTAAGAACTTAATTTACAATCTATTTTGGAAAGTATAGCTGAGGTAATTTTATTACAACTATTCATATTTAACTAGTTTTCATTTCTATCGTTTAAACTGTGTTGATTATAACACGATGCAAAAGAGTAATTTTTAGCTCCCCCTTCATAGACTAAGTTTATTTGAATCAATACCACATTGTTATGGAAAGAAACTTTACAATAAGCTGCCTATTGAACTTTAAAATATTAAAAGTAATAATGCTTTTAAAAATAGGGTAACTTATTATTTAATAAATAAGGCCTATTATAAGTGTTAAGTATTATTTTGTAATGTAGATGTTTATGTTGTTAGTATTTAGGGTTTTTTAAACCTGACACCTGTTTTCCAGCTCTTGCTGGCTTTGTAATACGTATTTGTGACAATAAAGGAATTTGAATTTAATGTTTACTTCCATTTACAGAATTTACTGTATCTCTGAATTTAACAATTGATTTTGTTAGTAATGCCAACATTTGAGGTCTAAACATTTCGGAAACATGTGATTTGTATAGGGTCCTTTTAACAGTAACGAAAGTAATATGGGATCCTAATATGTGTTCCAAAATAAATACAGTTGTATTTTTAGTAAATACCAGATTTCAACTATGTTTTGAGAAAATAAAGTTAGATTATATTATTTTACGTCTGTAATAGTATTTCTTATTTGTACTAAAAACATTATCAAACAAGAATCACTAACGCCAACTTGTAAATTTGTGTAAACTGGAATTATTGTTGTCTCTAATTATAAAATATTTCAAATAAACTAATTGATTACAAAGTATAAACAAATACCGATACTTTTAAATTTGCCAGGTTTATAAACTCAATCCCTTTCTTATTCATCAATATGTATTGTTACCTAAACCTATGAAAATAAATTGTATGATATAATCGTGTAATCAAGTTACTACGTAATTAACTAGGAGAGCCAATCTCGTACTAGCTTGGCTCGCTTTAATACTAATAAAATTGTTTAACGTAACTTTACGTAAAACGGGTATATTACATTTAATCAGGTTGTTTAAACAATCCATACACAATAAAACCTGCAGATTAATTCATTTATTACTCTAAAAAAGAGACCTTTAGATAATGAATATTTAACCTAAGTATCTAAAATGTTGCTACAGTAATTCGTTAGGTATTTCGGTGCAAAATAGTTTACAATTCCTAGGCGGGTGAACTTAATTGAGGTGGAATGCATTAATTACTGTAAAAACCTACCTTATTTCCAAAAGGTCTCTTCGACATGTCAAGTTAATATATATTAAGACTAAACTACTATAACATTCGTTTATAAGTCCTCATATTGGTTCAGGCTAGGCCTAACCTAAAATTATGTTTAAGTATCAAAGGTGTACTACATCTTACAGTTAGACCTATGTAATTAGTTGTCACCATTTTATCACTATTTATAATTGCCAAGTCTAAAATTAATTAATTAAATTATTTAAGAATATAATTTAGATTTTAAATTACTATAAACAGTTTTGTAATTTGAATAAAATTGTGATTTACTTAATCTGTTATTGCGAAAACAGCCATTTCAATAATTATATAAGCAAAAATGCTCACGTCAATAGTAAACTAAAGGAGAGAATTCCAGCACTTGCTCTGATCGCATTAAAAGTCTCCCAAGTGGTATCATCTTGAAACTTGTGACAAATTGGAATTAAAACGACTAGGCATCAGACTTTTCGGATCCGACCAAGTAACAAATATCAACTTTATATCCCAAATGAAAACACAAAACATTTTGTATCAAGTAAGTGGGTAACTAGTCTTATGAAAAAGGATATATTTTGTTCTTTTTTTATTTTTTATTATTATTGCTTTTTTTAAGAGGTTATGTAATTGCTTGCAATTATTTTTCTTATAGTAGACACTAGTTTGTGTGGTTTAAACGTAACATTACCATTTTCTCTAGCTTACAAATAACCTAAGAATTTCGTGGCAGACAATAATAATTACTCTAATATTGGATTCATAGTGCGCTCTTATTTAGAATATCGAAATCCTTATTTTAAAAGTTTTCTTTTAAAACAATCATTGTAAATTAATACTGTCACAAATTGAAATATAAAGAACAAACACATTAATTAAAATGCTGACTTAAATTATAAATAAACTGCAGGATGCAGAAAGGAAAAGAGTTACTCAACGAAATAATAATTGTTTGAACTAGTTGAAGCTCTAAACAAACCATTACTATTATTTTCTTTATATTTACTTGGTGGCACTTTTATTTCAAATATTTCCATAAATGTATTTTTGAATTGTGTTGTATTCTCAAGGTATGTTTGTCAGTTTAATTTGTAGTGCTGTTATTTTTAATATATATATAGATAAATTACCTTATTTAGTAGTCAAAGCAACTCTTAACTATCGTGAAAAACGCTACAGCTTTTCACAGCAATCACAGTCGACCTCGTCAGGTGCAGGATTAACGGCTGTAGAAGTCTACTATATTTACTTAATACTTAATTCTCGTCCTCAGTTCAGTATCCGTCCGGAAGCAAACGAATTACGATGTGACCACACCCGGGTATTTTTAGTGTTAAATTTAACTAAGAGCTAGCCTCTGGTTATTTTATTGTAATTTTAGGGTCATATATGTTCAGTCTTGTGTTAATGTGTCAGTATACTGCACCTGACGAAGCCGACTGTGATCGGCGAAACAGCTGTAGTGTTTTTCACGATAATTAAGAATTGCTTCGACTAGTAAATAGGGTAATTATCTATCTATATATATATATATATATATATATATATATATATATATATATATATACATATCAGCAATTCAAAAAGGGAAAGATTTTATAAAATCGATTTGATTTTATAAGAATACAATAGAAATTTTAATACAATTAATTAATAACATTTGCATTTTATTTCTATAAAAAACACTCTTAACCTAATATTTAAATTGTATTCAGAATATCATAATTCTCATCCAACAATCCAACCTGTTTCAAACTACATTTATGTCATTTGAACATATATTTGCTTTAAATGAAATTAAAGGTCAGATCAGTTATAGTTGTAATGCAATACTATGAGAACAATAAAATTATTACTAGTTAGCAATTAACAGATATGCGTTTTAAGATTTACTATCCTAATACATTTCTATAAACTTGTAACAGTACTCTTGGGTTGAAGTAAATAAAAACAGGAACTTCCAAAATGTTTGTCTTGAAATATTTTAAAATTACAAAATTTCAGAAAGGTAGTGCTTACGCTTTGTATAAAGGTGCATAAAGGCTTCGTGAATATAAAAAAACACAAAACTGTACAATATAAATAAAAATGATGCGCATTTCATTTAATAGTATCTGTTCTCTATACAACTACCTCCGGCTATAGTGCATCTAAATAGACTTCAAAAGGAGACGATTTCAAACAGAATGACGTTCCCGTTTGTTTTTTGTTTTAATGCTACGTCTTTGTGTTAGATACTTTAAGCGACGGTTGAAGTCACATGTAAACATTATAAAACTTTATCAAAGTGACGTCCTTATTTCTTTACATTTTCAAAAAGTAATTGTAATGAACGAAAATGTCTCTGTACATTTTAGTATTTACACTGTCAAAAAAACTAACTGAAAAATATTTACGTTTACAATACACTTAAAAAAGTAAAAAATCTAACTACAACGATATACATACAATGCATTAACAAAACGTAATAAAACCTTACTACAAAAATTGTACATAAAATACATTAACACAATTTAAAAACGTACTGTAATAATAAGTATACGTACAATACATTAACAAAACGTCAAACAATTTATGCAAAAGATATACGAACAATAAATTATGAAAATATAAAAAAAACTTCTGAAACACAATACAAATAATTATAATATATTATAAGAATATTATACAATAAAGTATACAAGAAAACATTTAGGTTTTTTTGATAAATATAGGATTGCCACAAGCTGTGAATACATATCGTAACTGATAAGATTAAGTGAGTGGAGTGATGTTTACTTTAATCAGTCTTTGTAATGCAACATAATATATATTTCGCGTGTTCAGCTAACATTAGCCTCAACAGTACTATTAATCCCAGCAATATTATCAAATCTACTACAGGTCTTCTTTTTACTTATAAATATCTTCTACTTTTATTATTAAGAATAATAACTAATTGCAAAAAATAATACTCTTACGAGTGCAATCACCTAGACAAAGTAACAATACTAGCGTTAATACCTACACGACAAACTTCAAGTTTCTGTTACGAATTGAAATGAATTGTTAGGTAATGTTGATAAATGTTTAACAACAGTAAAATTGTATTAGTAAGCGCAATTAGGTAATATCACAGTAATATAGCGTAGATAGTTATGAAATTATAAATTATAAATGATTTAAATCGCAGATTAGCATTTTTAAGTTAGCATCCAAATTTCTCAATTTTAGTAAGGTACCTCATGTTTAAGTAAACTCCATTATGAAGTTTGAACTACAAAAAACTAACATTACATTAATTTTATTCTAACGTGTATTGCTGTTCTATTTCAATTCTAACAAATTGTTAAAATTGTTTTCTGAAAGCAAATATATTCTCAAAAATAAAATAATATACTCTCCAAATAATTACCAGTAATATAACATCAGAATTTTTTTCATGATAGATAGTACAGCACAGCACTAATAATGCTCTGATGTTTTCTGTAAACTAAAGTTAGTGCTTATTTTTCTCAATCCTTAAGGGTCTTCTATACCTCGCGTAAAACAGGAAAAATATTCACTTCGTACTAAGGTGTTTCGGACGCCGTTCTTCAACCTAAAAAAGTTGTGAAACATCTTAAATTGTTCTTAAAGGCTATGAGCTTTTGTCTTGTATCTGATAATTGACAGAAATCGACGGCAACTCCTTTTAATCAACGGTTTCACTGAGTAAACATTGATTATTTTTAATGCATTTTTTTGAGGAATTTTAAGCAATAATTTCCATATTTTAAGCTAACACGTAAAAAATATAAAGCTTTCTTTATAACTTAAAGTATTTTCCCAGATTATTAATTTATAAATATAATCCGAAACACGTTAATACGAATGCATGTTTCAACGATTTTGCGGTTTGAGTCAGACCTTTTTATTGAAATCATACTGTACACTCGGGAGTTTTCTTCAACGTAAAGAAGAGCCTTAATTCATTTTGATAACAAATTTTGAATTTAAAGATTTCTCCTAACCTTTTTATATTATTATTCTGTTATTGCTGTAAAATATTCAATCATTTACTTTCCTAAAAAAACAGCTGTTCCATCAAAATAAATGTTAACAAAACAACTATTTTTCACTTTTTTAATGTTCCACATTCATATTATTAAAATGAACTAGTTTAAATGAGTTTTATGAGGTTGATGTTTACATGCGGGCTACTAACGTAAGATCTCGGTTTCAATAGCATGGACAATGCCTCCCCATGCTATCAACTAAACTGTAAACAGACAATAGGGTTTTTTCCGTGAGTTGTGCCAGAACCGGTAGGGTTCAGGCAAGTAAGCAGAACTATCCGACCGTAGCCACCAGGACAGAGTAGAGGTGAGGGCACAATTTATGAAAGATAGAGGGACACATGATTTATGTAAATTCTATGTTAGAAAGCGTTTATGGGTTGATCTATTGGAGGGTTTATTTTTTTTAAGAATTCATATTTGGTTTGTAAAATTGTTTACTCAGTTTTGCCCTTCGTATGAAGCACAAGAATTATATTAAGGTTAATTTTAGTTAAAACACAGTGTAGAACTAAATGTATGTAGTAGATCTTATGTAGAAACGAAAGAAATTTTAAAATTTTACGTCACTAATCGGTTTATTAAATTTGTATTTAGATTAGAAATTTTTCTTAGAACGTGATGTCTAACATATTCAGACTTATATGATACCATAAATTATGTCGTTTTAATATTTCCCTTTGTAGACTTAGATTTTATTTTTATATGGCCGTCATTAATAAAGTTTAAGTTATCCGAACAAAAACACTTTTCAAATTTTTACGATTTTTTAGAAATAATTTTCAAGACTTGTTAATATTATCTTATTCTCAATGATGTAGAACATATTTATTTCACCAATTGTGTTTTATCTCAACAAAAATTTAAAACAAAATTCAATGACAAAGTTTCATATGACATTATATCTTGTAATTATAACTTTGAGTTAAATTATTTTGTTGTTATCATCAACCTTTTATGTGCTCAAGTTTTTTTTATTTCAATAATGTTTAGAACATAACTTTCAACATAAATAGTTTGTTTGACCAATAAACACTCGTACAAAATAAAAGGAACGCATTACAACACATTATTCATCTATACGCATGAATAAAATTGAAGTGTCTTTCTGTGATTTCAAAATATAAGCTTTATTCTAAGCTTTATATAAGCTTTATTCGCCCATTACCAAAACCTAAACACCCTTTTATAACTTTTTTTTCTGTCTGTTTGGCCGGACTAATCTCCTGAATGGCTGAACCGACTTTGACGAAACTTTTATTAACATTTATTAAGAGACTATCTCTGAATTACGGACTTTTCGGAGAATATTTTAAGCTACTTTTTATTCCGAAAATATTTAAAATTCCTGTTAAACACTGAAAAAATGTAAAAAATTATAGACAAAATTAGAGATTTTCTGGACCAATGTTGGGAATATTGGTTGTCTATTTCGATCTATGTTTTAGATTATGTAAAGGTCTCAGCTACCCCCACTACCGAACTTGGATCCAAGTGCCTCTGTCCTAATCAATCATCATTTCCGTAAAACTTATTATTTAAAAATGTAAAAATTATGAACAACATGGGGATTTTGTGGATTGTATTGGCATCACCATATGTCAGCGCAAGGGCAGAGTCCCTAGTCTTCAATAAACGTGATTTGTGCTGTGAATGGTATTGTCATTGTTATCATACATTATGTATTGAAGATACATTTATTTCATTTATATTTAATTAGCTATGGATACATGTTAGCTTCAAACAATTCCAAAAGACTCATGCATGTTCGATCAGCTCGCATGTTTGTCAATCTTCTAAAAACACGTATTCAAACAAACTAAAATTCTCTCGGTTTATAATGTAGTCTTATGCCACGTGAACGTGTAAGTAAATGTTAATTGTTGTTGCCAAAGCAAAGCGTGAGGAATCCAAAGCTAACCACTTCATAGTCGTGAATCCACGAATTGACTCGCTATATGGGTTTGTTTTGGATAAATGTTTTAAAACAGCAAAGAATTGTATTGTTATCTCATTCCTGTTTGTATCGTTCAGATGGGTGATGTTGTAATAGTGAAACGTTTAAGTACTTATCTTTAAAAAAAAAAACGATACATTTTCAACGATCCAGACAGAGATAATCTATTTAAACTTAGTATAATAATCCTTCATGAAAATAAAACTCTCGCAATATGTAAAACTGTTTTGCATCTAATCACATGTGATCCTTTATGCAAAGCCTTCGACTATAATGCGTTGACATCAGCTTCAAAGGGAAACTATTACAAAGGGAATGACTTTTTAAACTGTTTTAAAAATCTGCGTCTTTGTGTTGCATACTTTGAGAGACGGTTGGAGTCAGCTCAAATGTTAAAGTTTAACGTTATCACAGTGAAACGCATCTTCTTTGACTTCCCGCATGGCTTGAGGTGTCATTACTATAAACATGCACTTCATGTGTGGCTTGAAGAAAGTTGAGATAAAATAAGGTTTACAATTTCTTAAATAAGAATAGTTAACAACCATGACTTAGTTAAATAGATACAATATGTTTACTAAAAACGAAGATACTAAATTTACAATTTTTCACGGTCACATCCTGTCATCCTAATATGAACCGATTCTCATTTCCGTATATCTAGGGCAGTCTTGATCAAGATAATCTATTACAGCACTGAGTGTTCCAGCAACAATTTATTTTGTTAATAACAAACATTACATTTTAATATGTTTAAAATACAATAGACATTTGAACATAGATGTCATCAAGTTTTGTTTAAAGATATACTGTGTCCAAATACTGACAGTACAGCTACTGACAGATATTTCTTAAAGGATTTCTTTTGAATACATTAATTTGTTGTTTGTCTGAAGCCAATACAAAAATATTGTATGTGTAACCAGGCCAAAGTTTTGCATCTTATACAATGTATTCGTATATTACGCAGGTGTGTTGTATCTTATTAATAACATGTTTTCTATCACTTATCTATACAGGATGGTCCATAATTATAAGAAATATAGGCTAAACTTTATAGTTATAAGTGTTTAAATTTAATCTATATATACATATAAGAAAAATCCTCTGACTCACTGATCACGATTTCTCAAAAACTACTGAACGGATTGGAACGAAATTTGGTATGTAGCTTCCTCTAGGGCCGTAGGTGCTGCCTTAGAATGAGTTTCAGAAAATTCGAAATTTTAGAGGGGTTTGGTGGTGTCAAAGTTACTAAATCACGATTTCTCCAAAACTACCAAACGGATTGGAATGCAATTTGGTATGTAGCTTCCTTTAGGGCCGTAGGTGCTGTTAAGAAAGGGTTTCAAAAATTTTTAAATCTTATGGGGGTTTGTGGGGTCAAAGTTACTAAATCACGATTTCTCCAAAACCACTGGACGGATTGGAACGAAATTTTGTATGTAGCTTCCTCTAAGACCCTAGGTGCTCGATAGGAAAGGTTTTCGAAAAATTCGAAATTTTAGGGGGTTTGAGGGGATCAAAGTTACTAAAAAACAAAAACACCAAATGGATTGGAATGAAATTTATTATGCAGCTTCCTGTAGGGCCATAGGTGCTCTCTAAGAAAGATTTTCAAACAATTCTAAATTTTAGAGGGGTTTGGGGGGTCAAAGTTACTAAATCACGATTTCTCCAAAACCAATGAACGGATTGGAATGAAATTTGGTATGTAGCTTTCTCTAAGACCCTAGATGCTCGGTAAGAAAGGTTTTCAAAAAATTCGAAATTTTAGGAGCGTTTGGTGGGTCAAAGTTATTAAAAATCCCCTTAAGAAATACATAGTGTAAAATATTTATTGATATAATAAATTTTTTGTTAATATACATTTAACTTTGATTTGTATATCCGTGCAAAGCCGGATCGGGCCAGCTAGTTAAATTACGTGCATATAACCAGACATTATTAATTTAGTCAAATATAAGTAAGTACCTAGTTAACCTAGATTATTGTGATATCTTAATAATCTCTACAAATAATGTAATTATGTTGTTACAATTTAATTCAAATAAAACGTGATTACCTTGCGTTACATGTCAATGATTATAAGTTAAACATTTTTCTCATATGTTGTTATTAAATTATTCAGATAAAATACAAATACCATACATTTTAAAACCAACAGCAGTAAAAGCTTCAAATTTCAAAATTATTGATTAAGGGTTGGTTCTTTTAACCACGATTCTGTTTACGTTTTGAATAGAGTTTGATTATAATAGTGCAGTATGTGCTTTCAATCTACGAGATTATTTATTTAACACGTACACACTATTTTAGCAGTGAACGTGCCTTGAGGCTACGTGACATTGTGTGTCCTGTTTTATTATTTCTTTCCCTTTTCGTTACGGTAACTACTTCAAAAACAGAACGTTAGGTAAGAAATTCCAATCTACGAGAGGGAAATGTTTTGTTTAAAGATTAATTTTGTAAACAAAATTGATTTTTGTTATTGATTTTGTTTTAATTAAACTATTGAAGATATTAAAGAATATATTAGTATGTGTTTATCTACCGTTATCTACCGTTATTCTTACAACCAATTCTAAGAAAATTTTAATAAATATGCAGCAGAGGTTTACTCTAACAACTTATTTTTTAATCAAACTATCTTCGTGTTCTAAGATATCATATGAAATCTTGTTTTAAGATTTTGCTGGTTCCAATTATATACCTTCTTGTATTGTTTTTATTAATGGGAATTTTTACTTTATTTGGTCGCATTATGTCCAACGAATATTCACTGCATGTCGCCAGTTTAAGTTTATTTTACAAACTTGATTTAACACAATTTACAATTAAATGAAATTAATAACATTATGATCACAATTTATAAATAAATAGTAGTAGTAAAAAGAGGAACATGAATGTTTATTTTATAATGTAAATAGAGTGTGTTACCGATTGGAAGAAAATGTTTGAATCATTTTAAAATATGATCGTAATTGATTTTTAAATGAGTAAAATTTTAATTGTATGTAGTTATTTTAATATATATTATTTAATTATGCAAAGACACTTACACGGATATTATGAATTTGTTATTTTAATTTTGTTTGAACTTCCACGTTACAAAATGTATCAAATAAAACTAAGCATACGTTTAAAAGTAAATCTTAAAATAGTAAACAAGAGAAAAAAACTTCAATGGACATAAACGTATACTAATTAATTATTAACTAAATAATAAACAAACTCTGAAGCTGTTAACCATCATACTTGTCAATAACCACAACATACTCTACTAGTAACAGGAAAAACAAAAATAGTTAAGGTAGTTTGACATTTACTTGTTAGTTTTTCCCTGTTATTTATTCAATAATTTCTCTCTCCCTAAATCCTATGAGTAGGTGAATTGTAGGCAAAGTGTACATGCAGTGTGGGTCAATTTTTAAATCTGTGTATTCTTTAAGTGTTAGTTTGTTTGACTTGGAATCGCGAGGGACTCCGCAACTCTCCCGCTCTTTAATATTGTAAGTAAAAATTACATTTTTGTGTTATTTGTACACTGAATTTAGTATTAATTTAAACTGCGTTTAGTTCTTTTTACTTTCTCACTATACTATAATATAGAGAAAGTATAGTGATCGCAAAAAAATCGATGTTGAGATTTTTGTGAAAATATCCATTTTGGGAACCCCTGAGTCCAAAAAAGTGGTTTTTACAAAATGTCTGTCTGTATGAATACAAAGCTAGAGCGAAAACTATTCGATCAATTTCAAACAAATTTGCACCAGACATGTCAAGTAGGCCTGTATAGATGCACGAAAAACGGTTTTGAAAAACAACCCCCTTTTTGGCAAAAAAAACCCTAAAAATCTGTTATTATTTTTTTATAAAAAAAACGGCTCTAACGATTTTGATAAAATTTGGCTTATTTTTAGACTTTAATGTACCCTAACATATGCAAAAAAAGCGCATCTTTCTAAAAATTCTCTTTTAGCTAATAATAATAAAAATAACTAATTTTGGGAGGTTTTTTTGGCCATAAAGGGGGTTGTTTTACAAAATATTTCAAAACTTTTTTTTATGCATCTATACAGGCCTAATTGATGTGTTTGGTGCAAATTTGTTCGAAATCGATCGAATGGTTTTCTCTCTAGATAATAATAATAATATTTATTAGTTAATGTTCTACTTTAATAAATCACCTCTCCTCTCCTACCCCAACTACAATTATGAAGTCACAGTAAATCTGTTTAATAATTTAAATATGTTTGTGGGAAAGTATTTGCCAGTTCCTGGTACCGTTTATTTAATTATTAGTCTTATCAGTTTAATATTAAATGACTTGGATACCAGGAAATATATAACAGATGATTAAACTGTATTTGCTTTTGCTATGACATGAAGTAGATGTAACAAAAAATATTCCTTTTTACAACCTCCCGGTTTTATAAAATAATGGAAGTTGCAGTAGCTATTTAACTTATAGCTAATACTACAGTATATTAAATTGCAATCCCATAATATGATGTTATTACATTCAATGAAATTAATTTTATAAATCCACTTAGCTTTGAGCCAAACATTTATTTTGTGATCCTTAGACCGTTGAGTTTCAATAACAAACCTGAATATCTTGTGCAGAGGATTTTTCTTTTGTTTACGTATGCAGTACAATATAAATGCAAGACTATCTCGCTCCCCGTTTATGAAAGGCTGTAAGACATGCCTGCATCACGCTGAGATAAGACACGTGTGCTCCAACCTACTTCAGGGACACAACTGATGGTTCCATCTACTTTGAAACTACTTGGAGACAAGTAAAGAATGATTATGAAGTCCAACTTGCTTTAATGTCTGCATGAACGTAGATCATCATTGCTGCCTTCGAAAGGAAAGAAAATAATCAAACAACAAGGGATGTTTGGTTTCACTTTGTAAACTTATAAAAATTTTAAATCAAAGTGACTAAAAATCACAACGATTCTCTGGATATGTTTAATTGTTTTTTTAAACGATATTTACTGCAAATCCATGATATGAGTTATCTAAAGTTCAGATTGACGAACAAACCTAACTTCAAAACTACGAAATGTTGCTGTATTACAACGATGTGGAAACAAGACTTTAAAAATGACTGAATTGTCTATTTTATCACAGTTAAAACTATGTAGACCATTCACCATTTAAATATAGATGTAGTGGTTTTCCGATTGTGTTTTGTACATTTTTAAAGCCCTCAAAAAAGGAGGTATCAACTTCAAGTGATGTGTGATTCATCTATCTTCAAAGTCGAAATCTATACTATTGAAAATGACAGTATTGAAGAGAATATACAATAACATACTTCATGATGATTAAATAAACAGCCACAAAAATATATTTGTAAAGGGTTGAAAATCTATCCACAAGTTGAACCCAATTTGTTGATATTTTCTCGAGCACAACCGTTTAGGAATTCCAACCGATCAAATTGGGTAAAATCCACAAATCACGTTAATGGTTAAGCTAAGAAAAATTACCAAATAATAAAGTCTTATATATCACAAAATACCAACAAGAGGTTTTAAATATGACAGATAACGTTTAAAATACCACTATTATTTTTAATATCTTACCATATTTTGATTATGTCACTTTAGGCTTTTCAAGATTCTCAGATCAATTACATTACATTTAATAAAAAATGTGTTTAAAGTTTTTATATGTTTCTATAACTTGTATGAAAACTTAATTTTCTGCTATGTATGTAACTTCTTTCTTTACTGCGGTTTATAATCGTATCATAATGAGCTATACAAATGGTATGCATTAACAAAATACTGTGGATGTGCGCTGTAAATAATCTCTCTATATATAGTCCAGAACCCACTCACTCACTGACTCACTGACTGACTGACTGATCACAGTATCTCAAAAACCATACCACCTAGGAACTTGAAATGTGGTACACATATTGCTCATAGGCACTAGAGGCGCACTAAGAAGGGATTTTAAAATATTTGGCCTGTAAGGGTTGAAACAACCCCTAAAACAATAAATATTGTTTGTCATATATCTTAAAAACCCTACCTCCTAGAAACGTGAAATTTGATACACGTATTTGTCATAGGGGCTAACAACCCATACAACAAAAAATATTGTTTGTTATACTTTACTTAAAGCCAGAAAGCTAAAATTGTGTAACCTTTTCATTTCTTACAAGATACATATAAAAAGTAAAACAGTATTACATTTTCTTATATGCTGCTAAGGGGTGAAAACATGATAACAACCCCTAAAAACGATAAATATAAATTTTTATACTTTCCTTAAAAGCTAGAGAGTTGAAATTTTGCACATTTATTTCTTACAAGATACGTACATATAACAAATAAACCAGTTAAACTTTTCGTCCAGTTCTGCTAAGGGGTGAACATTTAGTAACAACCCCTAAAATAAAAAATATTGTTTATTATATATCTCAAAACCCTACCACGTAGGAACGAGAAATTTGGTAAATGCATTTTGCATATGGGCTAGATATTTGTCCTCTAAGGGTTAAAACAACCTCTAAAACAATAAGTATTGTTTTTTATATATCTAAAAAAAAACTACCTCAAAGGAACTTGATATTTGGTACACGTATTTGTCATAGGCACTAGAGGCGCATTAAGAAATAATTTTAAAATATATGACTTTTAAGGGTTGAAACAACCCCTAAAACAATAAACATTGTTTGTTATACTTTCTTTAAAGCTAGAAAGCTGACATTTTGTACATTTATTTCTTACAAGATACATATAAAAAATAAACCAGTTTTACGTTTCATCACGTTCTGCTAAGAGGTAAAATTTAGTAACAACCCCTAAATCTATAAATATTAATTTAATACCGTCAAGGAACGTGAAATATTTGGTACACATATTGCTCATAGGCGCTAGAAACGCACCAAGATAGGATATTAAAATATTTGGCCTTTAAGGGTTGAAACATCCCCTAAAACAATAAATGTTGTTTGTTTAATTTCCTTAAAGCTGAAATTTTGTACTCTTATTTCTTACAAAACCCAAAAAAATTAAATAAGTTTTATATTTTGTTACGTGCTGCTATAGGTTGTGAAACTGTGATAACAACCCCTAACAACAATAAATATTTATTTTATACTTTCCTTAAAGCTAGAGAGCTGAAATTGTGTACATTTATTTCTTACAAAATAGATATCAAAATAAACCAGTTTTACATTTTGTTATATTCTGCTAATGGTTGAAAATATAACAACAACCCCTAAAAACAATAAATATTAATTGATATTCTTTCCTTAAAGCTAGAGAGCTTAAATTTGGCACTTATTAATTCTAAGAAAAAATTTAGACGTAAGCTGATCAAAACAATCGGATCTATATACATTCGCATATTAAAGACGTATCTGGGTGATCTGCAAACATCTAGCTAAGACTGTGATTTACCAGTATATAGATTTAGCGGTTGAAAAAGAAGATTCTCTTCGCTCTGATTTTTTTATTGATTTAATTTATTCGGCACACAAACCGTGACGAAGACGATTGATGGGCAGCCACTGAACAATAAATACCAAACTAATTGAAAATAGGTGCCTACATGTTATAATTCACTTTCGTGAAATAATAGATGAAAGAAAACGAGAGAAAAATATTACGATTAATTATGAATCATAGTGATGAGAAAAACAAATTCTCTGTAGCGAAGCACGGGTATTCAGCTAGTAAGTTATAAAACAAGAAGCAAACCATATACATCATCTATATATATAAAATTCAATGTATGTCCGTCTGTTTGTACGTTTGTCTGTTTGTACGTTTGTCTGTTTGTATGTTTGTCCTTTTTTGCGTTACCAAACCGTCCATCCGATTGCTTTGAAATTTTGCATAGTAACACAGGTTAACCCTGGGAAGATTTTAAGCCATTTACCGAAGTCCTAGGACATTAGGGCTACGCCCCAGTGGCCCTCAAAGTTTCAATGTTAATCTTATGGAAGGTCAATCTTAAGGAAGAAGAAGACAGATTTCTTTTGATTTTATCAGGGGCACAAAAAACAGCTGTTCGTATGCAAAGCTTAAAACAGCTGATTTTGATCAACAGCTGATTTTGATCAAAAACTGAATATAATTTTAGGTTAGGCCTACAATGAACTAAAACACCAATTATTGGGCTAATTATTTAAGATATATAAAAGCCAAATACCACTCACTGACTGAACACTTAAAAAGAATACAATTACGTTAAAAAGACTGAAAATACCAACCACCACGGGCAACGCCGTACGGGTCAGCTAGTCTACTATAAATAATCTCCATGAATATCTTCTTGAAAGTAGGTATACTAAAACACTGAGCCTAATTAATATTCCTATTACAATCATATGTTACTTATTCCATACAAAATGTTTATTTTTAATTTGCCACAATAGTGATTTCTTGAACTATTAATCTAAAGAAAACATTAAAAATGTCTTCGTGAAAATTCTAGGCTCTAAGTCTTTGAAAACAACATAAGCTATATGTAAGTTCACTATGTTTTTAATAATCATGAAGTTTCAAGGTACCTAATTTAAAATGTTTATTTTAATTGTTTAAATGTTTGTTATTTCCAATATTATTATGAATATTTCTTAGGATCACCATCGTTATATATGTTTTTAATTAAATACGCAATTTTAGAAATAGTTTATATTTTTTTATAAACCCAACCATTTAGTAGATACAGAATATTTTCAAACTTGTTGTGTTTGTACATAGTACGCTATCAGTTAAAGACCATTAAACCTTATCCAGTTTAAACTTATAAGGTTTCAATGGTTTCAGTATTCAAAAGCTACCTCTGAAAACCCTTAACATCTTGTTTTTCACTAATTTGGCTATTTAGTGTTAGAGACGGTACATAAAAATACCAAAGAAATACAATAATAATATTTTACTGTTTATGGAATATACCGAAGCTGGAATATTCTCCCATTTAAAAAAAAAGTGTTTGATGACATTAATTTACTTAACTAATTATTATTGATATAATATTTACATTTAAAACACCAAAATTGTACTTGTGCTAATATAAGTAAACATCTTAAAAATGTCATTATATTATAAATGTTTTCAAATTAAATACAACTAACTTCTTCAAGGAATTAAAATGATAACTTGTTACTCTGAACGTTCTTTGAAATTACGAACTTACCAAGTTTCTTGATTTTAGTTTTAACTAGTTGTAAATCTAATCAAGATATGACTTATAAAGTAAGAACAAAATAGAATAAACTTAGTTTGGACAAAGACAAATTGCTTTTTTGATAAACATCGTATTTTACGCTTGATTGGATTCTATATACTAAATTTAACAATTTATAACTGAGGAAACTTCTTATTTTATTTCGAATAATACAAACTTCATTCTTAATATAAATCGAATTAAATCGTCGCGATCATAGTATTACAAATAATTATTCAGTTCATTTATTACTCCTTCAAAATTTATTTAGACGCCACTTAGCATAATACTGTTTATTGTATGACGACTATCATTGTGGATTGTATTACAAAATTCTTCATGGAATCTTTAGTTATTTGTTATAATCACAAGAAAACTATTACGACTTTAAATGTGAGCAATATCAGATAAATAACTGTGTGACATAGGGAAACACAAGTAACCATGTGTGAACAAGGAATAAATAACTGTAATTAAATGCAATACATAAATTTTGTATCTACTGATAAGTTGTTCATTGCTTTTGATATGTATATGTTACCGGCAAAGTACGAAATCAGGCATTATATAGAAAGACTAGGCATTACATACAATGCCTAAACCGGGGCAGGTAAAGTATGAAATATCGCGCATTATATACTTTGCCTAGTCATTCTATATAATGCCCGCAGGCGCATCAGGCAAAGTATGAAAACACTGTTTGAAGTCTCAACATGTTTACTTCCCCGCCCCTCCCGGCCCTCTCCCCGCCCCTCCCGGCCCTAACCCCACGCCTAACCTCCGGGCTCTTCCCACGCCTAACCTCAGTTCAGTTCCAACGCTACTGCTAACCTAACCTAACCTAACCTATTTTCAACTCATAATTTGAATATTTCTATGATTTGGATAATAAACAACTTTGATATTGTATAATAAACAATGTTCTGAACAATATTTCCCTATTTCATACTTTGCCCACTGACCCTTTAGGCATTCTATAAAATGCCTAGTCACTATATACAATGCCTAGGCAAAGTGCTGAAATTAATGTAATTTTTATTCCATTTCACACTTTGCCCAAAACCGCTAGTCATTGTATAGAATGTCTAGGCATTCTATACAATGCCTGGATTTCGTACTTTGCCGGTAACATATATACATTTCTACTACTATAGGTGAAGGTTCATAAATAACGAAAGGTATTAAATAACATACTTAAAATATTTATTTTCATTTATTTTAAATAGTTTTAAATATATGTATCATACAGATAATATATTTATTATGATTAACAATGAAACCGCTAAACTTTAAATAACAACTGTCAAAAATAAATAGCAAATTATAAATTAATTGAAAAACCATACATGAAGGTGCCCACCAACATCTTGTTTAAGGGCTACCATTGGTATCTTGTAAATCCACCATCAATCTGACAGCAAACTTTAAATGGGATACCTTTAAAACTAGAAACAAAATTAAAACAGATAAAATAAAAAATATGTAGTTAAAATATTTGTAAATGGCCGCCATTTTCCAAGATGGCGGCCAACTTTCGAATTTCTAATGGAACACCCTATATTTTCTGATGATTTTAGATTTTACTGAATTCTGAATTCTGAATCAGCTGATATTTGCTTTCAATAAACAACAATTTGCAACAATGATAATGAACAGATGATATTGAGCATCTATAAAGAAATTTTGAAAAAATAATTAAAAAATAGAGAAAATAAGAGAGAAAATTGAGAAAAAATTCTTTTCGAATATAATCGTATATTTTCACGTCCTGTTTAATTTTGATATCAATTATTAATAACACAAAAAAACATAAAAACCCAGTACTTTATTAAATAAACTACCTTGTCAATTTTACTTACAATAAATTTCCACTTATTTTAATCTTAAGCAAATTACCTTTTTGTTGCAAATAATCGTATCGAATCAAACTTTAAACTATAAAATAATATAATACATGTTATAAATGTACAATTAAACAAATTATACTTCCCATGGCCCTAGTTTTAAAGCGGAGCTAAATTTTACTAACAAAGATAGCCATAGTCCTACAAGATTGCCTTTAGGTTCAATGATGTATCAAAACCCTTTCAAAAATAAAAAAGCATTATTCTGACTTTTTAATCATTTCGTAAATTATCATTACTGTACTGTATTTGCAAATATATTTTATTTATTTTTAATCGTACAAATAAATATTTATATATGGAAGGTTGAGTTTGTGACAGATTCACAATTTACACTCATCAAGAATACATAAACAAAAGTTGTTACTAGCAAAAATATTTTCTTAACAAACATATACTTTATAAATATGTAAAACAATATTGATATTAAGACCTTAAAAAGAATAAAAAGTTTCGGATTGGCTTAAAAGCAGTATTTTTTTCTTTTCTCATTCTAGTATAACTCTCCCTGTGTTTGTGAGAATTAATTGAAATATAATTCTAGACGTCAGAGGTTAATGGTTTGTGTTTAACACACAATTGGGCAGTGTGACGATACGGTACAATATTGATACGTTAACACCGTTCAATCGTACTGTTAAGTGTAACCCTAAAAAACTATACAGAGTGTCTTTTTAAATGGGCTACCATTGGTATCTTGTAAACTATATCTCTGACAGCAAACTTTAAATGGAGAACTTTTCTTTGTGTTTTAAGAAATTGAAAAATGTAATATTTGTAAATGGCCGCCATTTTCCAATATGGCTTTCAACTTTCGAATTGCATATAGAACACCCTATATTTTCTGCTGGTTTTGGATTTTACAAGTTATTTTAAAAGGTTCAGAGTTTATTTGCACATTTTATTATAATTCAGTCTCACGACGAGTTGTAAACCAGCTCTATGGTATCTTGTGTCACGTTTGATCACAACGTTTCATTAAACCATCTATTAAATTACCTGACCTGTCCTACACCCCCTCCTTTCACACAGACACTCTCTTTCCCTA
>JAGFPH010001585.1:64493-78989 GCA_018207615.1 Philaenus spumarius
GCATTAAATTATTGTTTTAGTTTTTAAAAAGATCTGTTTTACTAAACAAAACGTGTTTATAGAGGTTGGTCCCAAAACAACCAACATTTTCAGAACAATCCTACATCAGCTGTTTACTTTGCTCCCAGGGTGCAGGGCATTTACTCTACTTTACTCGCGTTTAGGGTGCAAAGTAAACAGCTGAGGTAGGCTAAAGTAATACAAAGAGGTATAAAAACTTGAAGCTGAACACATGCAGTTTATTTTGCGCACTGCTATGAGTGTGCAAAAACGCACTTTATTAAGTAGCTGTAAAAACGTATTTAATTGCTTCTTTTCTGTCTCTCTCTCTCTTTTAAATTGTATTTTAGATTTTACATTGTAGTTAAAATTATATTGTAAATTTTAAAATATTTCTAAATAATTGTTTGAGAGAATTGTAAAATTTTATTTTCTGTTTAGTTGTAATTATTACTTTTTGTATATTGGTTAGCGTTTTATTATAGTCTAGTAATATTGTTTAAATGACTGTAATATATTGTAATTAGTCAGATTTAAGAGAGGAATTGAAAGTCTTATCTCACCCTCAATAAAGGCAATAATTAATTAATTCCCTCTCTCCGTCTCTTTCTACCTGCTTTTATTTCCTTATGGCTCAACTGTCTCTCTGTTCAATTTGTTTTAAAACACTTTCCCCTGACTCTAAACTCTAGTGACAATAAACAGATTGTCAGAACAGCTGCTGCTTGGAAGCTCGTGTCCTTCGTCATATTAAAACACGACTTGAGTAAACTTCTTGACAGTTAATAACTTTTGCTGTACAATATTCTTTGTTTAAGTTGACTTTTCAAATACATTTATACACTTAAATTGTATTCTGTGCATAGAGACTACAAAGTAAATACTGTTTTAAAAATCGTTATACTTCCTCTTGACACATCACACAGGCTAAAGCCAGTGCTAAAGTCCACAATTTCTCCCAACAATGTTAACAAACAAACCAATTTCAATAATGAGATTAGTTAAACAGCTTTAAGTATAAGAATCACTCAACCACAATTTAATTAACCGAAATAAAAGTTAAGGATAAACCTACCCCAATCGAACCTTTACGTGGTAAATATGAAAAGCTTTTCTCAAAATATAAAATTAATTTAATAAAATTAATTGTACAAATATTTACTAATAAATTTGTAATAAGTTATTTTGTGTGATTTTTTTAACAAAAACAGTTTCACTATACAGTTTAGTAGTAGCAGTACAGTTGCCAATATACTAAGCAAAAGGAAATTAATAAACTACTTCAGTGAGTCTTATAAAAGTCCCTTGATTATAGAAATTGTGATTAGAGTTAATCATACTACTTTATGTAATATGTTTAGGACTGCATCATTGTTTACAATCAAAAATGGAAACATCATACAATTTTAAATAAAACTAACAAATGCAGATTATTTGAACCTCATGCCAACTTCTAGTTTTAAAAATTAAAAGTGTCTAAGAAAAAATGGAAAATTGTATTTAAATTAAAGTGTATAACTACGAACAAATGAATGCAAGCAACATTACAAGTTCTTAATGTATAACTACGAACAAATAAATGCAAGCAACATTGCAAGTTCTTAAAGTATAACTACGAACAAATAAATGCAAGCAACATTGCAAGTTCTTAAAGTATAACTACGAACAAATAAATGCAAGCAACATTGCAAGTTCTTAAAGGCCTACATAAAGAGTGAACCATAAATAGCTAGACAGTGTGTCCCCGAACTCTCTGGTCCTCTTTTGTGGATTTGTTCCTTGGATCGAGAAAAACATATTTCACGATATAAACATAAGTCTACTGTGCTTACTGTGTATATATCCATTTCCAGATTTTAATCAACTTCTTTGAAATAATAACATAATTTTGTAATAAAATTTCCACCTTAATTTTGTAATTTAAAAATCATTGTTATTTTATAATCTAATTATTGAATGAAAAACATAGTTATAAAGTAAATTCATAAAACAAATAAATTGCACTTAACTTTTAAAGCAAACTTCAGTTTTACAAACACAAATTAAGGTCATATTAGTTTTAAAGCCTCAAAAAAGAGTCCTCTCGGAAATATCTTCCGAAACCTTTACACTCATAATAGCATTATAACCTTGTTGCCCCTTTACCCTTTTAATTGTACACAAAATATTTACTCAAATGGCCTACGCACCGCCTTTACTTAAACACTTATTCACCAAATTGTCATGCCCATCTTTATTATTTTACGTTTATCATCAGAAATATTTATTGTCCTAGAAATATGAAAATGTACCAAATTTCAAGCCAATCTGTCAAGTTGAAATTAGCGAAAACGCAATTTCAATATTTGTTAACAATATTACAATTCAAGCTAATGAGATTTTATAATATAAATAGAATATATTTGACAACCAAGAAACGTAAAGGGCTTTGAAAGTCTCTGTAACAATTAAAACAAATCGGCAACCTAGGCATTGAAGTATCTTGTAGAGCCATGTTTTTATTGTGAAAACGGGTGCATTTATAAAAATATATATTGAATAGACAGTTTCCCGTAATTGATCAGTTTACTAAAGAAGATATACTTGTATGGTAAATTCGTAATGATAGTTCCATTTTTGTACTACACTAGACTTAACCAAAGTTCAGGTCGCAACCTATTGTTCAGTTTTAAGTAAATAGGTTAATAAGTAAATACGTTTCAAACCTACGCTTGTACGATAGATTACATTTTTAAACTTAAAATGTGAGTCTTACATTTTTTAAATACATTAGTTATCTAGTGCAATCGGTCCCTTGATAGCTTATAATTATTCCCAGCTGGATGTGTTTAGAATCAGACAGACCTGTGACAATCAATCACGGAGGAAAAGTGCCAGCGACTTGTTGAACATTAATCTTGTACGATGCGAGCATAATCACTCATCATGCAAGAACGTCAGAAGATATGAAAATATTAATGCCATGTCAGACACATTTATTTATTTGCGTAAATTACATTTTTAAAAGCAAAAATTCCATTAGTTTTATTCAAAAAATATGACCAAGATGAATTTAATATTACATTGCATTTATAATCAATTAATTTAGGGGAATTACTTTTTTGCATTTATTTATTATATGACTTAAAGTTTGTAATGTTTAAATCAAATATAAATGTATCCAAACAGAAGAGAATTCGAAAATAAAAATACTGACATTAATGTTAAATGAATTGATATTTAATTTGAACTATATAGTATAATGACATGCCATCCTAACTGACTATTATACAGTTCCCAAGGGTTAAAGAGAGAAGAACACATAAGTGAATTGTTTTCTTAGTTTTGTGCTCACCACCATTTATTCAACAGGTTTTAATTAACACTCAACTAAATACACTCAACCAAACAAAGTCTATATTCCTTCTAAAATCATACATAATTATAAATTCTTACTGTATTTTTTTAAACCACGCTATAACTAGTTCTACGCATGAAATTGAAACAGAGTTTTAAAAATAACATAGAAAGATATTAAACTTTTACTAGGCTAATGTCAATTCGTTAATACAAAATTCAACGTAAAATTAAATACACCCATGAGAGATATCAGAAGAATTCAGTTCTTCAGATTTATGTGATCTTATACAACGCAGACTGATCTGTATGTTACAGCTGTGACTTATTTATGTAAAAGGAAATGAACTTAAACCTGGAAAATAATACTGATATTTAAATTTACAATACATTAGAGGCCATAACTATCTAAAACTTCAATAACAGAAAATTTTAGTATTTTTCATATATTTCATCACGGGATTTATAAAATCACAGAATAATATAAATGAATAAATTCTTCAATTACTTAACCGTTTCCTTATAATATTTATTTTTTGTACACATTACTTCGTGATCATTCCGACCATTACATTTTCTAAACTTTTAACACAAGACGGTATCAAGAAAAAAAAATAACTAGAAAATGACCCTAGTTGGAAACAGAGGATAAATAAAATCGAAAATACAATCATTTGCGTTGTTGTGTGATGTAAGTAAACACCTGTGCAATACAATTCTTTCGGCTATTCATTGAATGTAGGCCTACTTATTTTGAATCGTCAATAAATGTTACTCTATTATTGATAAGTAACAGTTTTGATAGATGCAGAACATCTATTTTAGCAGATGCACGATTAACTATAAAATTTAACAATTCACAACACGGCCCTTAACTCTTTACGATGTTTAAGTGGTAACAACAAACTTTTATCGAATTTGTTTCTAAAACATTGCCAGACAAAATTTCTTTATAAACTCCTTCCTACAAATTCTATAGTTTTCTCAATATTTTTCAATGAGATGAATGGAAATATTTAATGTTTCTATATGTTTACCTCTAGATTTAAACCACTCTAGATATAATATAAAATTTTTTATTCAAACATCAAATCGTAATTTATTGTAACTATTTAAATATAGATATTAAAATTAAGTGAGTTCTATAAATTTTCAGTACTTTCTTCCGTTACTTGCAATTTATTACACTAAAAATACGAAAACTGAACACAATTAGTTCACGCTGCATAAAACATAAATTAATAACACTACTTTTGAAAAGTTTGTAGATTAAAAGCAGATGTAAATAATTTAATCAGTATACCAAATTATGCTGTTCAACAGGCATAACGATAAATAAATTGACAGTTTGAGATTTGCGAGTGATTAATTTCAAACCCGGAGAGATAGGTTCCGCCGTCCTAGCTGGCTTAAATAAATAAATCAATCCGGATCGATGTGACCACTCATTCTGAATGACGGGGGCAAAGTGAATTCATAAATTTAGCTTTTTATTTTGTTTCAGTGAAATTCCAATACAGAAAAATATTAATCAACTTTATAATGTGTAGTACTGTGTCACTTACAAAGGCGGACCTACATACGAAAACATTCTGATTTTGGTTTTTATTTAATAATTAAATCGTAATTATTTGTTACGAAGTTAATTTTTGGAATTGAAATTTTATATTTATTCAATTCAACCGTATTTTTTAATATTTGTTTTATACTCGTAGTATTACGACTAATAATTTAAAACATACTTTATTGTTTTATATATTTTTTTTGTTAGAACTTTTATATTTAGAAGATCACTATTAATTAATATAAGAAAATAATGGATTTATTTACTCATTTTGGAATATTACTACTGGTTTTAAAATGTGCACAAAACTTCATAAATATAATGTGTTTGATTTTTATCTTCTAAACCTTAGTCAAGATTTAAAACATTTGTATGTAATAAAAGCTCAGATAAACAACGAACCATGCATGCAGATTAATCTACAATTATCTTGCGTTAAGGATTTAAAATCTAGAACGCTGTTTTACAAACACTTTAAAATTTATTGTTGGTAACTAATACGAAACCTGTTATAACTCAAGGAACCCAGGCAGTGGAGAGTATAGAACCGAAGTTTAAAAACATAATAATGAGTTGGGCACCAATAATACGGTATCGTTTTTGTTCAAATTTGTTTTATGTTAGATCTTTATCAAATAAAAAGTTTTCTCGAATTCATTCCGGTACTTTATATATGTGTAGCGGAGGGCAATAGTCCCGCTTGTAGTTGACATAAGACTTTGTATAAAGAATACAGATGGAAAATTCCAATTGTAAAAAGAAGATGAGAGATTACTAGTAATAAGGGAAATAAATACACAGAGAGATCAATATTTAAGGCGGTGGAGTTAATCGAACAAATTTGCTTACTTAAAGACATTGCTGTTAAAGTTATATGACTATGTGAGAAACATAGATGAGATTAGATAAGTAGTATATTTCGTCAGATATAGCATGACCTTTCCGATGCGTTGGCGGGAAGAAAGAATTTAGGCAAGTGGGGACGCCGTCCGCTGGAGGGGAGGGGATACCACGCACAGACAATATATTTATTAGAATATTTTATTCGATTCCAGACCGGAAGAATGGGTTCCGAGCACCGCAAAAGGCCGGAGCCTTTTTCCCCCCCCCCCCCCCCAACACTCGAATCAACTCCGAGTCTACTGCCCATCTTAAGGCCATGGGTCATGCTAGACCTCTAGAAGTGGCAGAAGTTTGGCGGTATAGTCGAACGCCAAAGAATGAGGACAAAGTGGACAGATGCAGAAACGGCAAACACTAAGTTCAGGAAAGACAGAAAGCATAGATTTTCGGAAGGCTTTCCAGTAATAGAACCACGCTGGTCTGTAGTATCATGTGAAGAACAATAATCAATATATTTACCTCTCACACATATTTATTTTTATTTGTGTGAGTAGAGTCAGGGATACTTTGGCGTAAAATGGAGTGGGGGAAGGTCATTGACCTTGGGCCACGCCCCCTATTTTGGGTGTTTTTTTGGGTCTTTTTGGTTCCTAACCTAAGCCACGCCCACTTTTTTGGTTCCTAACCCAAGCCACGCCCCCTTTTTTTGGGATCCTAACCTAAGCCATTTTTTGGGGATTTTGGATTTTGGTGTTTTTTTTTTTTTTGGGGTCCTAACCTAACCTAACATTTTTGGATTTTTGAAGATTTTTGATTTTTGAAAATTTTGGGAATTTTGGATTTTTAAAGATTTTGGGGAATTTTGAGCCGCCATCTTTTTTTTGGCAGCCATCTTGTTTTGTAATAATTAATATTTAATTTAATTTAATTTTTTGCTTTGAAAAAAGTTTGGGTGTCGCCGAGAGTCGAACCGGGTATCACCATGACCCGAGTCCGCAGCGCTAGCGGTTAAGCTACGCCGACTCTGTTGAGAATGTACTGTTTTCTGAAGTAAATAAGTTTACCATCCGTCAGCAACCTTGCATCAGGTGCACGGTGTTATAGTGTCGTCGGGATATAGTATAAATTGTTAGGGCTATAACAACCCAAACATTACCGATCGTTCCCGAATCCGACCGTATCCCTCATGTAAACTCCCCTAAAGTGCGGTATTTTAAATTTAGCAGCGTATTTTTCCAAGTCGATATTAGTCAATGGTCTGATTGGTATTGAATCTAATGACGTTTTTTTTATCACTCCTCTTTCTTTTACCAGCTCCTTTTTTCTTATACGGTTTCAAGTAAAGCCCTTTACCCTCGAGTTGTTTCAACAACTGCTCTACTAACTTCTTCCCAGACCTCCTCCTTTTCCTCTTGCCACCTCCAATTTTTGTTTTCAATTTCAGCGCGTTCGTTACGGCCCAGGCGGCCGCTTTTTCACCTAAGCTAGCGTTACTCGCTTTAACCCTGCTCCAAGCCCGTCCCGCTAACTCTGTATCGGCTCCTCTACGTCTCTCCGAGTCGTTATACTTGCTGTAGGCTATGTCGTGCTCTTTACAGGCCTCGTCCAGCGGGTTTACACCTTTATCGCCAAGCGCTAACCTCTTGGCTAATTTCGTGCCGGGTCCGCAGTAGTTGTACCCCGGTAAGTGGAGCTCGATAGGAAGAAAATCTATAGCTTTATTCAAAACTTTATCACCAACGCTCAATACACTTGAAAAGAGACCACGTCCTTTCCTGACAACTCTTCGCTTGCGACTGACAGATGTTGATCGTGACTTCGCCATTTGTAAACTAAACTAAAAAGGCGAGAGAATATTTATGTACCGTGTTTCCATACCTCGCCCCAATGATTATATTCATCTATACGTTTAGGTTTTGTTCCTCTACCGTAGTGTGTCCTAATCCCGTGCGAGAGCATTACCAGTTCCTTACGAAATTCCTGACGTATTTTTACTTCCAACTTATCAAGTTCACGTTTATATTCGTCTTCCGTTACTTTAATTAACTCGGTCAGTTGACGTTTATTTACAGCGTCCGAATCGCCTATTCCATCGCGTAACAAAGTAATTCGTGCTGACCTAGCATTAAATGTATCTTTCCCAGGTGTTAGAGTTAATGCGTTTTTTGTAAAGAATTCAAAATTAATCGCGTCCCTAGTTATTTTGTTATCCACATAGGCTTTAGTCGCAGCGTCCTCCCCATCCTTTGGAGTTTTTACGTTACATATACGTTTACGTTTAACATCGAAAAACTCTTCACCGTATGTTTGGAAAGGATCAACAGGCCTTTTGAGAATAGCGCTGTTTTCAACCCACGACTTATATTTAGAGAACTGATCAAGGTTGATGGCATCCGTTATTTCCGTACCACTCTTGATATTAGTTAATTTTTTAGCTCCAAAATTCCACTTATCACCATCTACAGGTATTACACTATCTACGTAGTACTTGTTGACCGCATCGTTTTCAAATTTGGGGTGACCAACATTACATAACAGTTTATTCAGAATATCGTAGTTTCCTTCAGCGGTAAGATTAAAACCAACACCTTTAGGACCCTGTTTTTGGGTCGCCGATGCCTCAGAGTAACGTCCGAATTTGTCGACGCTCATCTTATCAATGATCTAATTTTTTGGTTTCCCAGACCTTTTATCAGCCCAGCTCCCCGTAGTTCCTCCACGATAGACGCAATCTCGTTCGTGTGGCCCGTATGACCTGCGTCATTTGATGCTAATAAGAGTCTCAATCGGTCGCACAATTCGTTCGGATCGTCCCAGTAAGAGTACCCTTTTCCAGTATACGTTTTGGGTGGGAACAAATGTATTATAATTTTATTGTATTTAACCGACTTTGGATTCCGATTGATCCGACCCTGCGGATCGTATTGTCTTTTGTGGGCATTGGATTTCAAACAGATATCCTTGTAAGCGGTCAAGTCTGCCTCCGTGTACAAACCGTCTTGGGGCGAACGTTTAAATAGTAACTCATACAATCCCACCGTTGCTTTATAGTTAGTACCGTCTATCGTTATTTCCCCATCATCTGTAAATTGTAGATTTTTATCCCCTACCATAAGCTCTTCGTCTGCTATCCTCGGTCCGTACACGTGATCTATATCATTTTTCTTAGGCCTATCCATCATCATTTTAAGCATGTACCTACGTGTAAGAGGATGCTTGAACGTGTCGTTCACATAGTTTACGGCTTCGCTACGGCCCTCCGGAGTTGACAATAAATCAGTCACAGAATCGAGAGTTTCAGCGACTGTTTCCGTTTCCATAAAACTCGGTCCTCGAGTTGGGGAAGTCCCCGCAATGGGTTCGTCTTCTTTCTTTGTTTCAGTATCAAAAGTTTCAGCAATTGTCGGAGGTTCATCAACGATCATCGGTTCATCCTTGATCTCTGTTTTTACATCCGATAGCCCCCGTATTTTTGACAGCTCGTTAATAATAGGCTTGTATTTTTTCGAGAGAAATTGGTCCGCATCAGCTTTTCCATACCTCATCTGCTCGTATTTCCTCTTGATAGCGTCCCTAAGACGGGTTATCTCGAGGGTGACCTGTTCGGACGACGACATATTACGAAATGAAGGTATACTTAAGCTCGACTAGTTACGAAGATTGGATTTGGGTGCGGAAAGTCTTGTTGCTGTAGGGTTAGGGGCTGATATGATATATCGTATTATATATCTTTTACAAAACGATCGAATCCTAGTCGATAACGCCCGCCGGCAATCTCACTGTCTTTGTCTATGACCGCAAACCCGTGTTTATCTTTCCAAGCGAGAGCACAGATATCTTTAAAAACTCCAAACGATACGTCCGGCGTGACGTGATCGGTGAAAATGTGTCTTAGGTTCATCTCGTCTTGTTTAAATACTACCAAAAGGTTTGCGTTGTCGCGGATCAGCTGCTTGGGGATTCTGGAATAAGTCTGTCCCAAATAAAAAGAATCTATGTTCTTGTGACGCCCCATGGTAAAGTAACTGCGTATATTATCGTGTTTTTCGCAAGCTATATCGTCGAACAGCATAACGGAATCTGATTCCGCCTTGTCGGGGGCAATGACACTATCGCTATCCGAATAAGGGAAATATCCGATACCCGAATCTTCAAAAATATTTTCCAAATTTTATATTTAGGCTGATGCAGAGATTTGGAAAATACGTAAATATTTGCGAACTTCAAACCGTACGGTTCGAACAGTAAATTGAATACTACATTGGTTTTACCGCAATTCGAAGGACCACACAAAATACACCTAATAGTATTTGGCAGCAACGGACTGTGACGTTTCTCGGTATTATTTATTTCCGGTAGGTATTCGTCAAAGTTTGACATCGGAAGCGTGTGCGACATACTTTCAACACGCATTGTGAATAGATACTAAGGTAAATTTAACAGAGTTTCTTCTTTTAACGAGAGGCTTTCGTGCTCCGACTCACGCAACTAGTTTGTTCTTATCTATCCACGAATTGTGCGTTTTGTCGAACCCTTGCCATTTCACTAGCAATTTGTTACCTTTCGCGCGCAGTGCTTTTTCCACGAGATAAACATCGCCCACGGTAGACTTACGCAACTCTTCCCCGTAAAATTTACCTTTTAAAATTTCACCTTTACCATCTTGCAAAACATATGTGGGTGGTTTCGTAGGCACCGTAGCGTACACGGTAAACACTTCGTTTGTCCAGTTGGGTAGATAGCCTTTAGCGAATGTCTTTTTATACTTGGAAATTCTAACTTTATCGTCTACTTTAAATTTAGGCTCGCTGTTTTTTCTTGAGGGTTTACCAGCCATTTTAGCCAAAAGCATGTTCTCGTGCTTTTTCAAAACTTTAGCGGGTTTCATACCTATAGTACTGTGTACGGTATTATTGTACGAATTTACTATAATCGGTAATAAATCGACCCACTCGTAATTGCCGCGGGCCGTAAATTCACGCCACATTCGATTTTTCAATGTACGATTCAACCTTTCCACTATGGACGCTTTTTTATCGGAATAAGTCGAGTAATGGTTTATTTTGTGTTTTCGCACTAATTTTTGCACGTGCGCGTTGAAAAATTCCTTACCCTGGTCGGTTTGGAAATTTTTCATCTTATGATTATCAAATATCGGTTCCAACGCGGCCGCTACGTCCACCCCGGATTTCGACTTTATAGGCACGGCAAAAGCAAACTTGGAAAGACAATTTATAACGGTCATTATGTACTTGAAACCGTTGTTCACTTTAGCGTAAGGTATCATCTCCACTAAATCCGCTTGGAACAAATCTGTTAACCCTTTCAAAGTCACACGTCTAGTTTTGAAATTTCTTCTCGCGGGATTGTGAAGCTCCGTAGCTATAGCACGTCTCACGTCCATCGTTCGACTGACTGGGATATCATGCGGGACAAGGTATGTAAACCTAACCTAAACAACCTAGTACTCGTTAGGATATGTAAGGGATGGGTTGGTAATTTAGGATATAATAGAACAAATAAGGTTATGTTGATTATTTTATTATATTTGTCAGAGTATGTAAACCCCCGAAGGGGTGAAGCAGGCCCCACACCCGCCTGCTCCCGTGATGCCCAACCAGAATGTTGGCAACTCCGTTACTTTCGGCCTTGCGGGGTTGATAGCAAGACAGCATCCCACGCAGGGGGCCACATACACCTGGTGCAGTAAGCCAAACATATATAATTCTCTCTTTAAAAAAAAAATGTGCTAAGTAGAATTTAAAAATATAAAAATTAAGTAGAATTTAAAAAATTAATTAATTTTATTTGTGTTTTTAAAATTTTTTATAAAAATTGGTCCAACTCAAGTCAATTAAAATTTAGTTTATACGTGCTTTCTTATAGCCGTAAGGCAACGTATCGTGCTCACTATCTCTCTTTCTCTTAGCACCGGTAATTCTGAATAATTTTGATTCCATCACGGTAACAACGTTTCGATCTTTCGTTCTACGGATCCTGCTCTCCTCCGTAAGAATCGTTTGGTCGAGATCTGTGACCAAACGGTGAAGTGTCTCAAAATTCACCGCCTCCGAGGTGCGAAGGTTCAGGGTCAGACCTTTAACTTTGCAAACCGTGTGTGTCTGCCCGGTCGTAGGTGACAGAACTTTGTAACCGTAGGTTTTTGGACCTCCGGAAACAAACTCTGAAATGTACGAACCGGGGCCGTAGTCAGTCAGTTCGTCAGTCATCTGTCCAAGATAGTCGCCTGTGGAAATTTTTCGGCCTCCCTCCTTGAGCAGGTATATGACACTGTCAGTGTCGTAATAACAGACCATGTCACCCAGGACATCCAGGTGTTCGTACAATTTAAGTCTGGCGTGGGCTGTCGTATACGCGGCTAATACGATATTAACGGTAGGGAGTATTTCACACGAGTCTTCCGTGTACTGCCAACTTACTACAACCACCTCCTGGTTAACCTCTTGGATGTTGTTTACGTTCACGGAGGGGTTGGTTATGAGTTTAAAGAGGACGGACGGTTGTCTCACGATCGCGGTTTTTGTTTGATTCTCGCGTTGGCCAAATTTTCCCCAAAAAGAATTTAACATTAATTTTGCGAGGGATCGGCGGCCCTCGTTTTTACAAATATTCCCACTGTCGAGTCGGATGCCTTCGTTTTCGTGGTACTCATCGATATATTTTTGTTTTAGGGGTTCGGTGTCACACCACAGAGGAAAATTCGAAGCCTCTTGCTTGATTTTGAGGAACTGGTTAATGAAATCAAGAAAGAGACCGTTATCTCCGGAGACTGTTTCATATTGCCAGAGTTCGTGCATCTCCACGATGACGTAACCCTTGTCCACAGCTTTCCGTATCTCGTCCATGGTCCAAGTTCCGGTCAACGTCCTCTCATCAACGGAATGCAACAGTCTCCGGAAACCAAATTTTCTCCGCAAGTGCGACACAGGATAAACATTAATTTACTGTTCATTTTTGTTGGCAGTACGGGGTGATACAGTTGGCGAGGAGGCAGTACGGTGCATTTCAAAAGACCGTCAACGTCCATTCCTTGGACTCTGCAGTCTTGATCGCCTACGTGGATGGTGGGGTGTCCGACGGGGTATTTGCCGTACTTGCACACCCATTGGTAGAGGGAACAGACGTCGACGTACTGGATGGTCTCGCCCTGATTGCATTTCGCGTACGACTTTGTGTTTCCAGTACGACCTCCGAAAAAGGCGTCTCGGGGGTTGAGCGGCACGGTGTTGAGAATCGGGTGGGAATCCAGGTAGGTCATTTGGGGATTCTTTTTTGACATTTTTCTATACTGGCATTCCCACATCTCGACTACTTCGTGCTTACTGGAAAGTTTGGCCATTTTGGTTCTTGTTCTCTCCAGTCTCACGTTGAGGGTGTCCGAAGGATCGTCCTCTAAGGGTTCATCACGTCCATTAGGGTAACACTTTGTACACCCATGCCAGTAACACCCATGAAACTCGTAAATACGACTGCCGTCAAAGCCATCGACTTTGGAGCCGTCGATTTTAATTTCACGACCATTACCAGCGTGTTGTATCTGCACACCCCTCTGATCGGATTCTCATATCAGCCATTTTAGGGCAACGGACGACTGGTTGTCTGCAAGCCTGTAACCGTGTTTAGGGATTATGCTGATGGTGTTTTTTTTTAAGAAGTTTCTACGAAATGCTAAGTTACAGGCGCTGGCTATCGTTACAGCCTCCAAAAAAGGGTCTACTCTACACTCTTGGAGGAAAGACGCCCTGAACTTTATGCACGCTTGTGCCAAAATGTCCACATCCGAATGGCAGTACTCGAGGATTTCCTTCTGGAAGTCGAATAAGTAGTCATTACGCACCTGCTCATCGTGCCAATTTTTAAACTCTTTGTGTCCTTTGTCGAACATAGAGTCGGGACAGTAGAATTCTTTTTCGGGGATCGGGCCTACGTAATTTTGATTGGCAATCGTGTTGAACAGGTGGGGGAAGTATCCTTTCTTTTTTTCCTCAGGGAGATCAAAAGCTTTCGGCAGCTTTGAAAGTGGCATGGGCATGTAATTGAGGGAGTCGATAAATTTAACATTATCGATTTCCATCAATATTATCTTGGTGCCTCGTGTGATCAGTTCGGGGGTGAATTGTGTTTCTTCAAGCACGTACTTGAGAAGAAACTGAAAATCGAAAGATTGGCCGTTATGTGCTATGACACACACCTTTTTGTACGCTTTGTGCACCTCCATGACGTATGCCATAAACTGATTGACCGGATCTTCTGTGAAAACACGAGTGCGGTCTTATGTCACAAGCCCCGCCCTTGATACATAGCCAGCAGTGTTGCTGGGACACGCACAAGTTTACGCGGTGGACATTGGCAGTGTCAAGTACTTCGTCTTGACGTGTTTCAAAGTCGAAGAAAATGTATAGGAAATTTTCCATCGGGGTCTTACGTGTATCAATGCGCATGTAGCATTTGTGGTCAGGGGCCAAATACTCTCCGCACATTTTGCAATACACTTCCCCGCACACGTGATTTGAGTGTCGCTTGTCGAATATAACAATTTTTTGGCAGTCGGGGCACTTCCTTATGTTTCGACAGATACCTTTTAGGTGAGCCGAAAAACAATCGCGGTTTTTGAACTGCCTGTTGCAATCGACGCAGTGGATTCCGTCGTTTAGCAACACGCAGGCCGGGGAACGTTTACACGCGTAACACGTACTCGTACATTTATGTACACCGCGTTGGTTGAAAGGGGT
>JAGFPH010001585.1:94582-105726 GCA_018207615.1 Philaenus spumarius
TAATATAAACTATTTCCAATTATAGCTACGGATAATTTCTCTTTCTAAATACAAAATGTAGAGCTTGCTGGTCAAAGCGATTCCATCAAAAATATGTCTTGGAGGATGCGAACTATACCTCAAATACTTGAGAAGTGACAAAAGGAAATGGAATTCAAGATTAATACGGTGCCATTTACAGGAGCAATCTCATCTGGATATTGAGTGGTCCATTTGCAAACATCTTGATTTGGAAAGTTGTAACAGAAATATATTTGGGGAAATTATATGTACTTTTACGTACGTAAACAACAACAACATATATTTAGTGTAAACATATTTATAATCATAGCAATTATTGTCAGTATCAATCAATGACAACAAATATGTAAAGTAGGCAAAACTACGTTCTGATGTACGTTACAGAAATACTTTCAATTAATAATACACAAACTAATGTATAGGATAGCATACACACAGATACATTTTAACATATTTTGTAATCAATTTATTTAAATACTGTATTGCTATTTTAAGGTATTGAGGAAAACATTGACTTTTATCTCGAATTGTTAACATTTAAATGTATCATATACAAATTATCACATTGATATTAGAATTCAGTTACGTAATAACACATCAAGTTTTACTAATAATTTATAAACTTTGCTGAATACTCATCGCATGAGAGTGTGATTTTATACACAGTGTTACAAAATATATGTAATTAAAACAAACCGTGCTTATTTTCGTTTTAGCCTTTATTTCCAATTTTAAAATAAGTTTATTGTCACACGTACATTAACACAGGACTTTTTAACAATTTAGGAAATTTGATACAGTTTAAAATATTATTTTTCTCTATTTTTCGGCTGGTTGATATCATCATAAATTGTTCCAGTTTTGTTTCTTAGAAATATAATAAATCGAAGAAAGTTGTTCACTGGACCATATAAAATGCAAATTAAACTAGACATATTTTTAAATCTACTCTATTTAATGAAAAATAAATATAATTGTAGATTTAACCACAGATATAAAATATTTAAACCCCTTTTACATTCTCTTCAATAAAGTGAATGTGTGTGTGTCTTTTTTTAACACCAACAATTCATATTTTCACATTTTCTAACACTCTTGAATGGTGCAAAGAGTATGCTCATCATATAAAATTATTGTTGAACAAGTCGCTTTCTACTTTGCACCTTGATAGATTGTCACAAGCCTATAAGATTTTGAACACATCTAGCTCAAAATCAAGAGACCGATTGTACTAGATAACTAACCTATTTTTAAAATATAAAACCTTCTCTAATTGTACTTTTAATGTATCACGTCGGCTTTATTTGTATAAAAATACATTTTACATCACTTTTACTGATAGCAAAACATTCCGGCATTGTTTCTAGACGGGTTTGGCCCATTGTTTTTGTATGTGCCTTTGTTCCTGATGGAAACTCTAGACCAAACTTTCTGGAGTTGCAGAATGCATCAATAAATACAACATATTTATACATTAAATACAGTAAAATAACATTTGTACAAAATTCTAAATTATGAAATGAAGATGATGTAGAACACTGTTACTTACTAGGTAAAAGTATATTTCGAATGAAATATTTTGCAAATCTTTCTGCTACACCTTCACTGAACATTCTTTACTTCAACAATCTCTTTTCAAGAAGCTAGCTTCTTCAGGCCTTCAACTAGCTCTTTATTTGTCGGCAAAAGGTGTTTTATTTTACAACATATATTAAAATATTTAAAATTTGTTTGTAATTTCCGTATACAGTATATTATCAACACACAATTTATTGAAACAGTATTATATCTCTGTGAGCATCTGTAGCTTTAATTCGATAACTTACCATTTTCACAGAAAATATCACTGTAATAATCGTGTTCTGTTTTGACAAAGTTGTATAGGTATTACCATAGATCATGCATGCATACGGGGGCTGTGTGCCGAAAAAAAAGGTTGTCCGGAAAATAGTGCATGATCGCGCCGCGAGGTAACGCTAGGTGAAATCATTGGTAGCATTGGTGCTTCACACCGCTTCCGTCGTTTCCCCAATAGATAGCGCCACTATCGTCGAATTTCCAGTGGATTGAAATATTGTATTGGATCGGAGTTCTATTAGGTTATCCAAAGAAAATGGTATTACCAAAGAATATTATTCACATTTAAAAAATATTCAATGTAGCTTCACTTTACCTTTTTATATTGCTTTAAAATGTATTATTTTTATTATTAACTTTCAATATCGATCATCAAAATTTTAACCTGACAAAATCTTAAATGTTTAAGGGGCAAAGACTTCCCAAGCTCTTCTTTATGCTGGACATGGGTTATCATCGACTTTTAGTATTAAACTAAACATTTTTAGGTCTAAATTTTTAGATTTATTTAGGTAATTAGATGTATATATTATGTATGTAGCTTACACCATGTAGTGTACAAATAAAACACAACGAACAAACTGTAAAAAGTCAGTAAAACAACTTCTGCCAAATTTGCTGTTTTTTCTGTCTAATTTGGACTGCCAAATTAATTAATTTAATGTTCGTGACTTTTTTAACGGACACAGTTGCGTGATAATTTAACTCTGTGTTTCCCCACTTTTATTACCTAGCGAGCTGCTACTGTACGATTTTTTTCACAAACCTGGAAATATTCCTAAGACTACCTTTGCATGTTTTTCCACCGGTGCTAAAATTCCTTTATATAGCTAAACCTTTTCATTTTTATGTAGTTTACCTTTGTGTGGAAATAAAACTTGAATGGAAAGTAATTCTCATTACGTTCTGCTGAATTCAATTTGAATAAATGTGTGTGATTAGTAAATTGAAATTGTTTATAAAATTAACTGTAAAGTTATTATAAATAAAATTATAAATAAAGGACAATTATTGATTACTCAAATTATAATGTTAAATCAATTAAATTTATTTACTACTTGTCTATTGTTCATCAATCTCATCTCAAATTTTTCAGTAAAATTAAAAATTTTCAGAATTTAATAAATAATGCCATGAGCGTGAAAGCAAACTATCAAACATGGACTTGACTGATTCAAATTAAAACTCAATTTGAAAACCGGCAACATCAACGAGAAATCAAGCTGTGCTTAGCTGGCTTTGATCACTTTTAGATGTTCCTTTTTTTAATGTGTTGCCCAGTATAACAAAAAACACAAGTGTCCTCAGCCAAAGTAGTTTAGTTGCTCCATACACAAGTCAAACTAAAGCATACAAACCCAACAAACAAACGTTCATTTAATGAGTGTGGCTCTTCTTGAATTATTTATTCCATAAACAACAACCTTTAAAAAAAACAATATAATCTGCCTATTTTACTAAATTTGGTATTTCGATTCTTTTTTTCCAAAACAAGTATGCTACTTGTTAATGATATCCTCTCCCTTGCTACAATTAGTTGTTTCGTCAACTCCAATGTTCAGATTTTTAAACTTTGATTTATATTTATTTAATAATAAACTAAAATTACTCACCTGCACTCCATTCAATTTGTATTAAAATTGTCCATGACAGTTCACCTGATATGTCATGTTGCATTTGTTTACATTACACCACTAAAGAGAGAATGTTAGGAAATACATTTCCTCGTATAAGTAATCAGAATATAATATAAAATGTGTAGAAGATAAAATGAATTCCTAACTTATTTTATTGAATGCAATAAATTGGATTCTAAAATGCCAAATTGTTTTTATTTTAAATAAATTAATGTAGAGTATAACATTTCAAATTCCATTTTCAGGCTCCAGATTAAAAAAATCGTATTAAAACGAAAAAGTAGCGTTAAAAATATATAATAAATTGGAAATATTAAAACATTTTAAGGAAATTCTTCTTTTTTCAACACTGATTTTTTAATGTTACCTGTAAGTGTACACAAAACAAAGTAAAAGGCTTGATTTTTAAATTAATTTGTTTAGGTAAGAACAAAATACCAACATAACAAATTTAAAAAAATGGAAACACTAATAATGATTATACTAAGAAACTTCCGTTGCAATTTTATTTTATAATAGTTAAACTACTAACAGTACTGTGTTAACAACACTTCTTCAGGTTTATTACTCAACACTTAAATATAACACCAAATCCATACATATTAAAACTACCAGAGACTTTATTAAATTTGTTAAAAATGTTCGGTTGTGGCTATATTGTTATTCAAGTTATTCTATTGAAAAGATCTTCAATAGTGTAGGCCCTTTTCACAACCTCAGGTTTTTACCATATGATAAAATTGCATTAGGTACCATCTGATATTTTCCGTACAGGAATCAACCTTCCTCCACTGTTTCTTGTTTGTTGTTTTATAAAATAATAAGCAATTCAAATTTAAATAAAAATGAAAATATATATAGATTGAAAACAAGCTATTAACTTTTCATTACTATTTTAAATAACATGTATTTTAGACTATGTTATCGTTTAAATTGGAGTTTTGTTTAAATGTTCATAAACTCTCAATTTTTAAATGAGATTTTTTTTTGTAATATTGATGTTATCGAATAGTTCTAACAAAAAAGAAGAATTACAAATAGTAGGCCTATTAAGTTATTTATGCATAGGCCTACTATATTTGCAATTAAAAAGCAAAAATAATTTATAAAATATTAATAGTTGTAATAATTATAGTAAACTTAAATTAAATCAATGATATTAATTAAATAATATAATACGTTCATGACAAGTATTTGTTCAGAAAGGTAGCAAAATTTTATATTATTTTGTACTTTTATCCAATTGTCCTCCCTCTTCCATTATTACTAGGCTAGCATATTTTAGGGTTAGAATTGTGTAAAGAAATCTTTGCTTATTTTATTAAAATTTGTGACTTACATTTTTTAGGCTTCAGTAATATACTTTGGTTTTAATCTTTAAGACCAACCCAAATTTTTAACGTTTGAAGTATCAGTGACAATACAACTAATTTAATTCAACTTCTCAATGATTATAAATACAAACAAATATAAAATCCTTTAAACGAATGAAATTATTTTTATCTTATAATTGAATGCATACTTTTGTTTCTTATTGGAAATACATATCTACTTAAGTCATGTTTATACTATAACAAACATGATTTCATCTGTTTTAGTTGAACAAACTTTTAAATGGTCAGTCCTACTTACTACTTAGTACACTTAAAACTAGAGGTACAGTATTATCAAATTTTTCATATCACCTTCTATTTTTCCAATATATCGGCCAGCCCCAAATTTGTTGACACATTATTTCAGGGATTTATTATTTTTTGATATCTCTAAAAGTTTATAAGCTACAGGCGTTTAAAATTTTCAAAATGAGCAAATCCAAGTATGTTTTGAAATGATTACTTAGTTAAATTTTTTTTGGGACATGTTTAATAAATATATAAAACCATTATATAAAATTAAATTTGACTTAAAGAGCATTCTTAACCTATATCTCATATTATAGTCAAATGAATTAGAATTTGTATGCCATATTTTGCGATTTTAATCATGTTTAACTATGCCATCGTTGGCAACTTTTTCCAAGATGTCTTTGTTAATCTTATGTTAACTACGCATCTCTAAAATAATAAAATGAGAGTTTCTGATCTCCATGCAACTTTTCTTTCTATTTTTTTTTTTTCTATTGCAAAGAGTATAGTTAATTCTAACCCAAGCTTTGATTTAAATGTTAGCGTCTTTATTCATAAAGTTTTAAGGTATGGCCAAATATGTCTTCTTCCCACTTGAATCATCGAAGAATGAAGAGTCTTTCTTAATTGTTTTAAGACTATTATTTACACAAAAATATGTGTACTGGTAGATATACTTAATTGAATATACTAAATTTTATTAAGAATAGCACTAGCTTTGATAAAATCGATCATATAAATATATAAGGGAGTAAATAAGTTTGACCTAAATTTTATCCAAATGTCTGCAATCCTAAAAGTATAACTGGATTAGTTTTAAACTGTTATACTTCTGATCGTCTCCGATGCAATAAAATTGTGATAATATAGAAGTTTGTAATACTCTTGAGCTTCGTCAGTTTCTTTAGATGCATGTTAAATGGATGAAAGTGCTTTGCATGCATTTGCATATTTATGACTTCAGTATGTGTCCAAACAACTGTATTGAACCAAAATAATATACCCTATTTTTAATTCATTCAGTTCCTTTTTGTTTAGTCCTTTGATGAAGATACTACTATTGTGATAAGCAAATGTTATAAAATAGATGAATGTTTTGATTTATTGAAAACTTGATAACTAAAGTCAAGAAATACAAGTAGCCCTACAATGCAGAAACTTCATTAAAACATAAAATAGAATCTATTTTGTAGAAAAGAATCCAAATAGCTTTATTGTTGTTTATTCTGTGAATCAAAAAAAATTTTTAGTTTATAACCTGATATTCGCCTTACATATATAGGGATTCCTTTCTGTGAGTAATCTGAAACACGGGTGAAATATTTCGCCAGCTGTAACTCTCTAACGAAGCATTGCCGGACCTATGAATATATGAATTTTTTCATTACTTTTTGCTAGTGGAATCAGTTCAGAAAGTGTTCGGAACATTATGCAAATTAACATTATGCATTATTATTTTAATTTATAATAACATTAAAGTATTTTGTCTCTATAGTAATTCTGGGTATTGTTGACAACTACCAAGAAATACATTTTTCCTTTTTTTTATCAATATCTCTGTTATACTTTGAGCTACAGACAAAATGAAAACACCATTGTGTTTTTCATTAAGAAAGTAAACTTTTTTGTCTCTTGTAATTGTTTTGTAAAGTTATCGGTTTTTGAGATATTTGTCATTAAAAATTATAAACTGCCGCCATTTTGAAAATATTTAAAATAATATTCTAATTTTTCGTACAATGTTAAAAGTTTACGCAACAAATATTTATACAAAGTTTGAGGTCAATATATTTTCTACTTCCAAAAATATTAAGTATTTTGTAAAAAAACACATACAGACAGACAGACGTAAAAATAAGCATCATAGTCCCATGTTTACATTGTGAAATATGTTTGTCTGGATCCCAGGAACACATCCACAAGGGGTCCAGAGAGTTTTGGGACACCCTGTATAGACAGAGTGAGGCAAAAGTCTGGAAACAACTTAGTATTTCAAAAAGTACGAGTCATGAGATAGGAATAAAAGCAGTTATTCACAACCATAAAAGAATCACTTTTTTTTGAGTTTGAAATTTTTGACCGCCATCTTGGAATGAACTTCATTTTTTTAAATGGGAAGGTGGTCATGTTTTACTATTTTTTTTTTTTTTTTTAATATTGACTATGCTTCTTTTGGGATTCAGAATTAAATAAGCTTTCAAACGATATGCCACACAATTGTATTTGGTTGAACCACTCGAAATCAATTTTGAAAAAATCAAAATGGCTGTACCTAAAAAAATTTAAATTCTAAAAAATATCGTTGTGTGGCATATCGTTTGAAAGCTTATTTAATTCGAAATTCAATAAGAAGCATAATTAATTTTTTTTATAGTACAGCAAAATGGGTCAAAATCGGAAAACACGAATTCGTTGTTTTTGGCCGCCATTTTTAGTCGGTTAAAGATATGGATGTGCAAATTTCACCGTTGGTTTTCTCTTAAAATTCTACATCAAAATGATGTATCACATGACCACCATCCCATTAAAAAAAATTAAGTTCATTCCAAGATGGCGGTCAAAAATTTCAACCTCACCAAAAAGTTGTTCTTTTATGGTTGTCAGTAACTGATTTTATTCCTATTTCATAAACTTTTTGAAATATTAAGATGTTTCCAGAATTTTGCCTCACTCTGTATAATCCAAATACCACTCACTCACTCAAAATCTCAAAAATCTCCGAACGGATTGGAATTAAATTTGGTATGTAGCTTCCTCTAGGGCCCTAGGGGCTCCCTAAGAAAGGGTTTCAAAAAATTTGAAATTTTAGGGAGTGTTTGGGGGAGTCAAAGTTATTAAAAATCCCCATAAGAAACACATAGTATAATATATTTATTCATACATTTAACTTTGATTTATCTATCCGTGTAAAGCCGGATCGAACCAGCTAGTATGTAATACAATAGTTACAGACTTGATTACAGAGACATTTTAAATGTAATCTACTTCTTATAGCAAAATCATCAAAAGTTACTTTTTATAATCGTAATTTTAATATTCTGTAATTAATTGTTCTGCATTTTAAAGTGAATTATTGAAGTTGGAGTTTATTTTTAATCTACTTTACCACTCAAAGAATATTAATCTTGTTAAAGAGAAGTTTTTGTAGAAGGATCTCACTTTAATTCTTTTAAAAGTTAGATGGCTTTCTTTGGGCTTTAAATAAATTAAACTCATTGAGCATGACTAAACGATGGTCCGTTAAAGAATAGTTTTAAATTAAAAAAAGTACAATTGCTTTTAAAGTTCTAATCGAACTCTTATAGTTCCCAGCATCTATCTGTCCGTATGTCTAAGCCTTGTAGTTTCTTCATATTAATCTATACTTATAAAAGCCAAATACCATTGACTCATTGACTCACTGACTCATCACAGTTTCTCCAAAACCACGAAGCCTACAAACATGAAATTTGGCACTAATACTCTTTATAGGCTCTAGACGCGCACTAAGAAAGGGTTTCCGAAAATTCAAAATTTTAGGGGGGTTTTGGGGGGTCAAAGTTACTAAATCACGATTTATCAAAACCTACCGAAAGTATTGGAATGAAATTTGGTATGTAGTTTCCTCTAGGGTCATAGATGCTCCCTAAGAAAGGGTTTAAAAAAATTCGAAATTTTAGGGGGGTTTGGGGGATCAAATTGATTAAAAAACGATTTCTTCAAAACTACCGGACGGATTGGAATTAAATTTGGTATGTAGCTTCCTCTAGGGCCATAGGTGCTCACTAAGAAAGGGTTTGAAAAAATCGAAATTTTAGGGAGGGTTTGGGGGGATCAAATTTATTAAAAAACGATTTCTTCAAAACTACGGAACGGATTGGCATGAAATTTGGTATGTAGCTTCCTCTAGGGCCATAAGTGTTCACTAAAAAAGAGTTTTTAAAATATGGACATTTTAGGGGGGGTTTGGGGGGTATAAATGACTAAATCACGATTTCTCCAAAATTACGGAACAGATTGGAATGCAATTTGGTATGTAGCTTCCTATAGGGCCATAGGTGCTCACTAAGATAGGGTTTGAAAAAATTCGAAATTTTAGGGGGGTTTTGGGGGGTTCAATTTTATTAAAAACGATTTCTTCAAAACTACGGGACGGATTGGCATGAAATTTGGTAGGTAGCTTCCTCTAGGGCCATAGGTGCTTACTAAGAAAGAGTTTGGAGAAATTCGAAATTTTAGGGGGGGTTTGGGGGGATCAAAGTTGTTAAATCACGATTTCTTCAAAACTACAGAACGGATTGGAATGAAATTTGGTATGTAGCTTCCTCTAGGGCCATAAGTGTTCACTAAAAAAGAGTTTTTAAAATATGGACATTTTAGGGGGGGTTTGGGGGGTATAAATGACTAAATCACGATTTCTCCAAAATTACGGAACAGATTGGAATGAAATTTGGTATGTAGCTTCCTCTAGGGTCATAGGCACTCGCTAGGATAGGGTTTAAAAACATTCAAAATTTTAGGGGGTTTTTGGGGAGATCAAAGTTATTAAATCACGATTTTTTCAAAACTACCGAACGGATTGGAATGAAATTTGGTATGTAGCTTCCTCTAGGGCCATAAGTGTTTTCTAAAAAATGGTTTTAAAAAATTGGAAATTTTAGGGGAGTTTTGGGGGTAAAAATGACTAAATCACGATTTCTCCAAAATTACGGAACAGATTGGAATGCAATTTGGTATGTAGCTTCCTATAGGGCCATAGGTGCTCACTAAGATAGGGTTTGAAAAAATTCGAAATTTTAGGGGGGTTTTGGGGGGATCAAATTTAGTAAAAAACGATTTCTTCAAAACTACCGAACGGATTGGAATGACATTTGGTATGTAGCTTCCTCTAGGGCCATAGGTGCTCAATAAGAAAGGGTTTGAAAAATTCGAAATTTTAGGAGGGGTTTGGGTTGATCACAGTTACTAAAATCATAATTTCAGATCTTTTATTATTATGAAAATAGTGCTTTTATTATTAGAGATGTATATATATAAAAGCCCAATACCACTCACTGACTGAACACTTATAAAGAATACAATTACGTTAAAAAAACTGAAAATACCAACCACCACGTGCAACGCCGTACGGGTGAGCTAGTATCTTTTATAAAAAGAAATACGCGTATTCAGTCATTTTACATCTACTAAGACTATTACAAGTTAAGTCAGCTAATATATTATGTTTATACAGTAAATTAAAGATTAAAACTATATTTAATAAGGTTATTATTTTTATTAATATATTTTACAGAAAAAAAAACTAATATTTTTTTATTTGTGTAAGAACAAAAATATAAAAATTACAAAATAATTAGTCTATAATATAAATGTAAATTATGTTTCTACCTCTGCACATAAAACTATATGATTGAATAATTATTTACTAGTACCCGTAATTATATTCTAGCCTAAATATTTTTATAGACTATTTCCGTATATTACTTATTATATTATAAAGTATTAATATACGTACTTGCTTACATTCGTGAAATGTTTATACAATACGATTAAGAAAGGGTATTGTACCTACTTTTAAGTCATGCTCATTATAAAATAACTTGACTAATAGATCTATTAATAGCCATGATGATCAGAATTTACAGTCAACCATTTACTACTTTTAATTCATTTCTCTTTTAACTTCAGTAATTACATAATTTCATAAATTTTCAGGTTTCATAGTGGCAATATCAAACCAACAGTAACAACAGTAATAACAGATGCGATATCACTATAAAACATATTAATACCGCAATGAAATAAAAACAATAAACTTTCCAAGAAATGTAAATGTAGGAATTCGCTAGACAATCGCTTTTTGAGATTTTCTTTAAATGAAAAGTTTCAACAATCTTTGTTATTCTTCAATTATTTAACTATATAAAATAAACTCATTGCAAATGGCACAGTGAATTTGTAGTTGCTATTTCAATTTTTATAGGTGAATAGTACATTGCAGTTTTCCTTTTAACCTGTAGTTGTT
>JAGFPH010001585.1:110726-121994 GCA_018207615.1 Philaenus spumarius
TATGTAGTGCACAGAGATTTTGCTCAAGAAGTAAGATTAAAATGAACAGTCCACTTTGTTAAAAAAACATGCGAGAGGTAGAAAGAACTTCTGGGCGATGCAATGGCTAATGCCACTGGTTTTTGGTCATTTAATTGTGGACGGTTACCGGTTTACTTGGATCGATAACAAGCTGGGTTTACTTGGATCGATTGGAAAAGGATGAGGGAATGGAAAAACTAAAGGGCCTACTAGTGCACGATTTATCTGACTTCATCGGCACATTAAAGCATATTTGAGCAGGGAGGCTGCAAGAGCAATGCTAGCTGTTAGACTAAAGTTTAACATGTTAAAGATGATTTTGAAGATCCAATTTGAGGAAAATAATCATTTCCTTTACTCGTTTCATAGGTGATGATAACCGCTCAGGTTTTTCACCTTACAATTTGTTTTTAAATACTCGTTTCAAAAAGGCGGCTATTTAAACTTTTAATAATTTCAAATATCTCAACAAAAAAACATTAACTTAACAAAATAAGAAACAATTAGCTGCCTTAATGACAAACAGAATGTTTCTTGCATTTTCTGTAGGTCAAAAAATAACTTAGTTTTAGCAAGAACATTTTGGTTGTATGCTAATTTTGTGAGTTTTAGGCAAGAAATAAAACTAAAATTAAAGTTTTGTATCCAATAACTAGGTTGTTTTTTACTTGCAAAAAATTTCAGAAAACCATTTTGTGTGTCATTAAAAAATAAAAAGTTTTTGTCTCTTTTCAAGACATTTCAATACAATAGTTTAAACATTTTGAAACGAGTGAAGGAAATCATTTAATAGTTTTTCTCATACTGGGTCTTTATAACACTAAGTAGCATTAACATGTGATCTCCTATCATTTACCATTAAAAAGAAGTGATTGATTTTGTTAAAAACGTTAAACAGTGGCTAAATATAAATCTAAGAGTTTTAGAACATGTACCTTCTTAAGAACTTTTTCTTCATTTCTCTACATATCCTGTATTCCTTAACTTGTTTATGTACCCCGTACCATTGACTATATAAGTACTAGACTAACCGAGCTAACGGGCGGTCTGTACCGCGGTCCAGGACCATGAGTAGACGTAGTACAGGACCATCGCGCTAGGAGTCGTAGGAGCAGCACCGGTATTTGGCAAAAGACAGAAACTTGTACATATAACAGTTTAAAAACACTTCAAAATCGTTCTTTACCTGATCTTTATTGCGTTTATTACTAGGCCTACCACTCATCTTACTAATATAATAATTCTACTGAAACGTTCACCCTTAAACGTTTGGTAACCCTATTGATACCTATTTCTGAAGATCTACCGGGCCGATTTTAGTGCTGTTTGTTATAAATGACAGAAAATGTTGTCATTATTATAAAACGTTGTTTATTATTATCTTTCAATAATAATAACGTGAGTGGACAGTGGACATTGTAAGGAACAGGGCTGGTGATAAACAAATATTAGTCAAGAGAAAAGTGCCAGCCGTTGAGAAAAAACGAAAAACCTATGCAGGAAGCTGCTCGGCTTAGTTTGCCACATTACGGTAAAGTGACAAAGTGGTAGTGCAAGGGGGAAGGGGAAGTTGTGTGCTCTCCCTCGAAACTATCTCCTTCTCTCTCGCACAGTACTCAAAATAGGTCTCCCTTTTATAAATCCATTTATAGTTCGTGATTTCACCACGGAGCGCTGGCCTACTGCTACGCCTAAGACTTGCTTCAGTTTACTGCCGATAGAGCCCTTGCCGTGCCGTCGTTTTTCCTGGCTTCATTTACTACTATAGGCTTTGGAAGTCTACTCATGGTTATATAGTTAATGCCCGTACACAGTGTAATTGATAGTTGGTGTTAACAAAATTTTAGGATAAAAGTACCGTATGAATTTTCTTAGTTCATGCCTTATTAAATGATTTTTTGTGTAATACAAGTACTTTCCATCAAATAAATTCAAATTTTAATCATATTAAACCATTTTATTATTTTGAGAAAAAAATTGCTGTAGATGTTAAAACAAATTAGAAATATTTTATTACAAAAAAATATTTTTCTCAGCTTAGTGTAAAATAAAGTGAAATTGCAAACACAACTTGTATCTTTAATAAACTTTTAATTATTGACATCAAATTCATTAAAGGTTTCTTTAATTTAATGAAAAAACAATGTTTAAAATATCCATTTTATTATGCTTATAGCCCAACCGGATTGTTATTAATTAATTAGTAATTTAAAATATCACTTAATTGTCCTGTATTGTTGCTAACTGACTTGTATTTTAATAAAAACAGAAGATATAGAATATAAATACTAAACAGAAATATAAAGTTTCATTTATTAGTAACTGAATTACCAACAAGGAACTAAATGAGTTCGCTTTTTCATCTAATTCAAATGTCTTTTAAAGTTCAAACAAATAATCTCACTCACTGTACCCTATTAAAAATAAATTAAAATTTCTGTCTACTGTAATAGTAAATTTAAAGAACAAAATAAAGTCTGACTTGTTAATTCCTTGCCTTATACTCGCAGTAATACCAAATCAAACTGGCTGTATAAACTTGCAATGGTACATCTGGGAAATTACAATAGTTGACGAGTTGCACCAACTGTTGTTAAACTTAGACAGTTAACAATGTCTGTATAAAGTACTGTATATTGGAGTACAGTAATATACACGAAACCAATATACAGACAACCAAGAAAGGCATTGTATTACGTCTGCTACTGGAATACAAATAACGGGTTTACTTTAGCTTTTATCTTGTATACTTTATTACATCCAATTTAACTTTACAATCCATGTTAAATAAACGTACAATTGGGATTATACGGTTTCGCTTTGCTTTTAATTTGCTTTCAAACTTAATTTGGGAAAATACTCAAATAAACTGTAAATTGTAAAATTTCTTTAGTTGTACCTCTGAAGTAGATAAGTTAAATATGCATATTCAAGGAAGCCTGTATAGCTAGTCAAAAATAAATGTATAAGTTATTTATTGTGTATCAAATTCAAAAATGATAAGTGTCTCAATAAGTTGGTCATAAATATTACTTCCTGATCAAATATAAAAATAGTAGAGTATAATAAAAACAACTTAGGCTACATAAAAAATCTAGTGAATACAATAATGCAAAGCAATTTTAATGTTTAAAGCAATTAACATACAGTAAAGTCCGGTTTATCCGGCCTCGTTTTATCCGACCCCTCGGATTATCCGGACCAGCATCCAAAGAATATAATGACATAAATGAAGCACTCTCTAAGCGATCCGAAAACATCTTATAACATGTAAGGACACCTGCAATGTAGTGACGATTAACAAATGTAAAATCTTTAGTTAAATACATTTTAACAAGTTTTGAGCCTTAAAATTATATTTAAGTTCAATAATTTAACATAAGATATTTATAAAAAAATTGTCAATTCACTTCATATTCTTCATTAATTCGTTAAATTTTAATTTGCTCCATCATTTTTATACACCTTTTAATGCAAAATTTGTTTGAGGATTTTATACAATATTGTACGTACAGTACTCTAGTTAAAATATGGTACACTTGTAATAATGGTTGTATCTACTATAATAAACCCCAAGATTCGGTCCATCTATTTGTTGTTTTATTGAATGATTCCAATTTAAATTACAGTAGTACTGTAGAGTTTTCTCATGTACGTTTATTTTCTTATTTTAACCCTATACCGGATTATCCGGCTTTTATGGTATCCGGCCTGGTACTTCGCCATATTAGGCCGGATAAAGCGGACTCTACTATATTAACATATTAAATTTATTAAAACAATTAACTGCAGTTGTCTCGTTTACTTTTTTTGCAACATATTGTGATGTTCCCAGCAGGCCCGTGTGCCTCTCTCAAGGGTGATAATTAATTCATTTAAAAAAAGGATTTGGAAGTAATCTTCACCCATATCAAAAATACCTAGATTCAAGAGAGCACATATTCAAAATTCTAACGGCTTATACTTAGTACCAGTAGTTCACTTCAAGAGATTGAGAAACCTATTTACAATGTTTATAAATACCTCAAATGCAGTGATTAATAATATCCATTAGAAAATGGTGTTACTCAAATATTCTAGATTTGTAAAGTGATTTTAGAAAGATGTTATTGCCTTATGATTGAACCTGTTTGATTGACATTTCAAAATAATTTTAAAATATATATGTAGCTCTTAAAATTGTAAATCACACTTTCTTATTAAACGTATACAATATTTACATAAATATGTATACGGTATGTATAATTAGATTTTTAATTATGAAAAAGATAAAGATTTAGTTATACAGAGATCTAATTATATAAAAAAGCTCAATGTTTAGTTATACAGAGTTCTAATTATAAAAAAGTATTTAGTTATACAAAATAAAGAAAGTAACAATGAATCTCAAAAATTTAATATCTGGCAGTTATTTGCAGTAGTTATTATTTATTAATTGTTATTAGTAGTTATTTATTTTTTGTAGTTATTAGTTTTTTCACAGTCCAAAAGCGTAAAAATTTTTTTCTTGTCAAGACATAAAATACATATTACACATTAATGTGTATGTTATGTCTTGACAAATAAAACATTTTTACGCTTTTCGACTGTGAAAAAATGAATAGCTAAAAAAAATCATTGTGATGATCCGATGATATGGCTTAGTTTCACCGAAACCGGAATTAAATATTAACAAAGATTGTTTGGACGGTGAAAAAGTAAGGTATAATTAATTTACATTAATTACATAACTTTTTTTAAATAAGTTAAATAACATATTTGATATTATTACATTAATGGCAATACAAATATGGAAACAGTACTAAAATTCTTAACCATAGTTCAAAGAAAATTGTCTTCAGAAATTGTATATAATTACGTTTGGTGTTTCTATATTTTAACACCTTCATAGTTCTTTGTACAATAAAAAATTGTTGCCAAAAATAAATAATTAAAATTAAATGCAATATATCGCCTAAATACTAGAAATACATAATTGTACGCATTTTTTTAAAGATACCTAATTAATTGTGTTGTGTTAAGTGAAGAGTTAATTCTGTATTCCAAAGAGGTGGGTGTTTTTTTTTTTTGTGGCTTATTTAACAAAGATAATTGAATCTTAAACATATTTAAGGTTGAAACCTAATTGGCAGACCTAACCTAATGTTTATGGATCATTAAGATATCATCTCAATACCTTTTGTCATATTTTCTACTATTTAAGATCCGATGCAACATAACAACATTAGTTTTAGTATAATAATAACACTCACAACCCACTGTTATAAAGTATAACATTACAAAACTATATGCTTATTTTTAACTAGTTGCATTGTTATTAGAGCTAGTTTTCCATTGTATTAAATAAAACAGATAGTGGTGGTATTATTAAATCTCAAGCAATACAATTATATTTATACATATTACTGTATTTTCAAAGATGTTAAGATGTAAGTACATGTTTTTAGTTTAGTTCTAGTTATGATTCAAACTGTAAAAACTGTATTTCCTATTTTTCATAAAAATATACCTATATATTGTATTTAAAGTTATACATATTTTTAAACTTACAAACATTTTCAAGTGCAATAAGTCTATTATTATATCTGTAAAAATATATATACTTTGAATTTCATTAAAAGCTAGACCCACTTTAAATACTGATATAAAATTACAACTGATAAGAAATCAAGAACTTAACACTGTCTAGAGATACTACTTGTGCTACAAAATTTTAAACACTTATTTTATTAAGTGAAATTATTCACTACCATATGTGTAACTCAGGGGAAGATTTAGGGACTAGAAAAAGAACAATTAAAGAAATGAAAAAGCACAGTATAACCTATATCTCATGTCACCTAGAAAATTATTAAGACGCTTCAGATTGCTTTAAAATCCATTTCTATATGTTTTAAGACAAAATAAATTTCCAAACCTACCTTTCCAAGGCGTATTTTATACTTTCCTGTTTTCCAACCATCATAGCTAGAGTCTTGTTAGTAGTTAAGTCATGTCCATTAGTCTTTTTCTATAAAACTTTTCTTGTTGAATTCATATTTTGACAATAATCTATGACTTTTTAAAACTACAAAATATTATATAAAACAATATGCCTATATACAGTATTTCAAACTCGGAATTAGAAAATGTTTTTTAAGTACCTAACTTAAACTTTCAAATATAAAATAACCCCTTACAAGTTTAAAAAAAGTTCTTGTTATTTTAGATAATTTAAACACATTTGGAACATCTCATTTCGTTTCATCATAAATTTAAACTTTAAAATGTCATGGACTATTTAGTAAGTATAAACTGGAAGTGTCATGTAGGTATTATTCAAAATAAATTAAGGTCAATAACATACATGTTATCACACTTGAAAGATAGTACGTGTAAAATTGTGTACTACAGTAACGTGGAGTACATACTGAGATATGGCTTTAGACTCCAATAATAGAATAATTACGACTAGAATAATTAGGGAGATGACCAATTCTAGGCCTAATAGATCATATAAACACTTTTTAGAACATTAAGTATTTTAACTGTTCCTGGTCTATATTTATGTGAGATTTTAATCTGGACTCATAACTTTAGAGATAAATTCTCGGATGAAACTAAATTTAACCACAAATACGACACTAGAAATAAAAAAGATTTTAAATTGTCACAACATTCCTTACGATTGTTTGGAAAAAGCCCGCAATATTCGGGTATGAGATTGTATAACAAATTACCAAATCATTAATTCTAAGCTTGTGTGCCTTTAAAGAGAAAATAAAATATAAAATACTAGATAAAGTTTATTACAAATTAAGTAAATATATGGAAAATCCTATAAATTAGACCTAATAATATTTGCCCCATTAGAAAGGGGAAAATCTGAGATAATTTTTGTGGTTTTTGTTTAAGAAGACCTATCTATGCTTGTTGACTCTTGTGTTGTTAGTTTATTAAGTTATTTGTAATGAAAAAGCACCTGTTCTTTGTAAAACATTGTAGAACGTTTTGTGCCAATAAAAAATGAAATATACAATTTATAGTTCCTGCCAGTGAGGTAAGACTGTGCTGGTCAGACTATTCCAATAAATTCTGTAGTCTTAAAAACCTTTTTTTTAATTATATATATTGTAGTATGGTACAAGATGCTAAACAATAGTACACCTTGATGCTAAGTTACAAGAATGTACATAGTCTTATAAGTTACAATCTGCATAGTAAAGTTTATTATGTAAAACTGTTATTACCCCTTGAGAACTCGCAGCTTGGTCTTTTTGACCGCACCTTTAGATATTTATGAATTCTGAATATTTGACCTTGAGCAAACTTCCCCTCTTTTCCTTTCCCAATGGAGGCGAGACATGCAAAACCTTTAATTTAGTTGGTAACAAACAGTGCTTATAGTCCGTTTACTAAACCCTTGCGTTGTGTGCGGTCGTTTCTTCCGCGCGCGAGTGTCCGTTGTTGTTATTTTTTTCGAATAAACAATCATTTATAATTTTTTTTTTTTTATTTTATATGTAAATAAGTTCTTTAATACTTTTAATTTTAAGTTATAGTATAAAATACAATTAATAACGTAGTTATTTTGTCCTAGCACCTGACTAATACAGTGCGGTCTAAAACACCGCGCGCGAGTTCCAGTGTGACGACATACTGCGCGAGTTCTCAAGGGTTAATGTTAACTTAACTACTTATATGTAGTATATAATGGCAAATAAATGTATTGAGACTCATATTAACTGTTGGATTGCAGATGTTCATATCAATTACAAATGTGAATGACAATGTGCCACTTTGTGATGAGCCTGTCTACTATCCCCATGTCACAGAGAACTCACCATCCAACACACACATACTGCAAGTAACTGCACAAGACGCTGATCTTGACTCTAACCAAACTTTGTCATTCAGTATTACTTCAGGAAATCTTTACAAATACTTCAACATTGACAAATTTACAGGTAGATATTTTTCATTAAATTTGAAGTATTGATATACCTAATAACTAATAACTATAAACAAATACAATGAAAGTAATCATATTGATTGTATCACCAAATGTGATTACTTTGTACTTCTTTTCTTACAGTGTATTTACATTTTGATAAACATTGTATCACTAAATAGACCAATTCTCCTGGTTTGAGAATAGATAAATCAAAATGTATACATGGTTTAATTCCACATTGAGATACATAATTTGCCTATGAGTTTTTCATACGAATATTTAACAATAATAACTCATTACAGTTATTCAGTTCAAACTTGGCATATAGATATTTTATAGTCATCGTCTTAATAATTTTATTGTATAACAAGAAAACACAATTAATTATTGTTCAAAGTTGCAGCTAATTTAAATTGTTTTAAATTGTTTGTTAGAATTTCCTTTAAGCTAAAAAATACCTGATATTTGAAAATCAAACTTTGAGGAGCATATAAGTTGTTATTTTATACCTATAAGTACGAAATAAATTCTATAAAATAATACCTATAGTTGTACAGTTGTGGCATTATTTTTAATATATCTTACACATTTACCTGTAAATATTTTAGTGTGTAAAGCTAAGTGATTATTTAACATCACAAGCTAAACAAATAGTTTCCTTACACAAACAATTTCAAAGAAAAATAAACCAATAATGATTTAAGGGTATTCAAAGCCGTTTGTAATATTACCTGGTAAATTACAGACTATGAGTAGGATTAAATAATTAATTGTCAAACTTAATCGAATGTAAAGTTAATTTACTTTCTTTGAGCTCCAGATAATTAGATTCAATTAGAAGTTTAATTACTCAGTGACTCAGATGTTTGTGATAAGATGTCAAATTAATAGGAGTAAAGTAAATTTTGTTATTCTTAGTCTTTTGTAAAGTGTTTTTAAATAAATGTAAGATACTTACAATGTTATAAAGCAGTAGATTTATACTATTTTCAAATTCTAAACAATATTTTCACATTTTATCATAACACTATATAGTAGCAAAAAATGTTTTCTATAAACAAGAAAGAAGTATATCCAAATATTATCTAACAATCTTCAAACAAGCTTGGGTAATAAAACCATTAATACCAAAATTTGGAACAAAGTGAAGTAATCGTTTTTACTCAAAGTGATTATTGTTGTCATTTTTTGAAGTGAAAACTTCTTTAGCGGCGTTGGGCACTTTTTGCTTGGGGAAAAAGCATTGAATTCGCGACCGTTACCACTCGAGATATAGTATGTATTATATATATATATATATATATATATATATGTATGTACGCAACGCGAATATACTACATAGCACTTCTTATTGGGAGAGGAAAAAGCATCAAACTCGCGACCGTCACCGCTCGAGATATAGTATGTATCTATATGTATATATATATTGCAACGGATAAACCTTATGCAATGCGTGAAAAATTGAGTTTTGTTGTAAAACTGCAAAAATCAAGATTTCATAGCAGAAGTTGAGGTACACCCTATACTTAACTAGATTAGAATACGACAAGTCCCGGCCAACTGTACTGTGTCAACAGAGATGGACTTTTGTCCAGGAACTTGTTTCAAGTTGCCTGAAAGACTTAGAAAAATTAGTTATTTTTATACAGGAATAAGGTGTTAAATAAAAGTATAAAATTAATGAATTTTATGGGTAAATGTGAAACACGGGAGGTGGAAACATTGTTCATGGAAGTCACAATTTTGTAAAATAAAAAATGTTAAAGTTATAAAGAGTTAAAGTTATAAAAAATTCTCAAATTTCATCAAAATTAAATGAAAAAGATATTTTTGAAAAGCGTAAGAAAAATTGCATAAAAAATGTTAAATAACAAATTAAGGAATTTTTGGTATTTTAAAAGTTAGAGATAATTGTTAAAGTTTGAAGGTGAAAAAGCACCATAAAAAATGAAAAAGGGAAAATGAAAAAGTAAACAAGTTGTAAAGAAGTAAAAGTTTTATAAGATAAAAAGGTTATAAATTGTTAGTTAATTAAAATAATAGGTGAGAAAGTTCATACCTATATTTTGCTAAAAATAGAATGAAAAAGGTGGTAAAAATAATAACCTAGTGTTAAGAAAGTAGTAAGGGTATAAAATTGTAAATCTCAATCGAAAGTATCAATTTTAAAGTTAAAATTCAAATTCAAAAGTAAATGGTAAATTTGGCAAATTTTGCAAGTCCCGAAAACAGAAGAAAAATCTTCGGACAGAATGGAAATTTTGGCTAGTATATCATAAAATAATAACCAACATAGAAGAAAAAAGAAAAAAGATTTTCCTTCAAAACCAGAAAAGTTTTCGTGAGGAAAAACCGCGGAATACGCGAGGCAGCGCCATAAGCGAACCAAACGTAGTACGACCATCACTCAAGTTTGAGAAGAACGGAAAATGTATCAGGAATACGATTACGAAAACCGCAAGTTCATAAAAGCAGTTAAAGGAAAACTACGAGGAAAATAAGTAAGACAATAGGAGAAAATGTTAGGAGGGGAGATCTAGATTAGCTGATGGCAAGGCCTAACGAAGAAGTTAGTGGGGGTAGTACCAACCTAAAACTTAAAGAAATCAATGCAAGTTGCATGGCAAGATATCGAACAAGGAATAGAAAAATAAGAAAAGCAGTTGGTACTCGGAAGGCGGCAAAGGAGGCTATATAAGCGGAGTACAGCGGGAGCCGCGCATCCATCGATCTATCGATCTAACGATCTAACGACCTATCTAACGATCTATCACTCTATCTACATCTGGAAGCTATCGCTCATCTGGAAGCTGGAATCGCTCTCTCACTCTTTGAGTTTTTCATTAGATCGACGTTGTTAGACGGATCTGCGATGTTATAGTAACATACTTAGAAGCAGTGTTTTATAAAGACAGCAGTAAGATATGTGTCAATCAAACAGTGAACATTTTAATTAATTATAATATTATGCGATATAATATTTCAAGTAACAGTTTTCATTAAAATTTTATCAAACGTAAATACGAGTTAAATGAACAAAGACAGTGTAAAATCAGTTAGTATTACAGACAGTGAAAAAACGATTGAACAGTTTGAGTGAATTACGCTATAGTTAATTATATAGCGGGTGCGTCAAAAAATCTATAAATGACGTAGTCTACAAGAATCACAGGACTGATGTAATGACAATAACTGGAACCACACATGGACTTTGAAGGACTACTGGAATAAGAAGCGGAAACCAAATCAGGGAAGGCGTTAAACCAAATCAGGGAAGGCGTTAGAAGACATCAGGGAAAGTCAAACCAGGCAAA
>JAGFPH010001585.1:131335-150623 GCA_018207615.1 Philaenus spumarius
CCCCCCCCCCCCTCCCCCGGTTGTTATAACCCCCCCCCATACGGTCGTCCTGGTTACGCCTATGGTCTGGAGAAAAGGAACAACTTTGATAGTTGGAAAAAGTAAAAATCCTTGATGCTTCAAAAGGGGAAAGAATATTACCAGTAGAGTATCACTCAAACACTAATGCCTGTAATACAAGTTTAATTTTGAACGATTGGCTAATCAAATGAGATAATAAGCTGGACAGCAAAATTCTTCTTCTTGTAGGCAATTGTACTGCGCATAGCGTAAATACGTCCTTAAAAAATATAAATGTCATCATATCCCTTCCAGTTAATACCACTTCGATTATTCAACCTTTATACAGGTCCTAAAGGCTTTCTACCGCCGGGAAATGTGCTCTAGGTTTTTCGAAAACATGAAAGATATACATTAAACGACTGCAAATGAATTGACAAAGAAGACGTCATTACTGGATGCATTACAACTTATCACTATGACATGAAATAATAATGTGACTGCTCCACAATACAAACTGTTTTTGAAAAAGTGGATTTTTATAGAAATCAAATGGAATCGAACTTGAAGAAATTGTGCCAATACAACGTCTAGATATGAGTGAATGTGATTTCGAAGCTTAGATGGACATACATAACAATATTCCTGTTGCCTCTAAAATAACTGAGGATGGGATAGGTAAGGTACGGTAGTTACAAAAAAAAAACAGAGAGAACAAGTAGAAGAAAGTAAATCGGATGAAAACTAAATAATTCATGATGAAATTCCGCCATCGACAAAAAGGGCTGTGAGACAAGCTTTAGAAGTTCTTTGCCACGATGTTCAGCAGCAGAGATTATTTGATTTTAAAAAACATTAAGAGTATGACCAATTTATATAATAACCTACTTCAAAATGTTAGTATTTTTTTTAATAAACAAATAAGTATAGAAGAATTTTTGTAAATGTTAAAAAGTGTATAATCTAGAATAGGCAGTTCCTTTTCCCATAATAATTTGTTAACATTGCTTTAATAAATGTTCAAAAGTGTTAAGTTTCTTGTGTTTGAGTGTTTTTTTGAAATTTAATGTGAGTTATAAAAATACTGTGCTATTTTAAGTACCAGTTGGTCTATGAAATGTGTAGTCTTAAGCATTTTAGAACTTATAAGGAAAAAACACTACTACTAATACTGGTACTAAAAAATCATTTACTTACTTTAGAACCAAAAAATAGTCAAGGTCAATCAATTTTGTTTTAAAGAGCAGTTGTTTGTTCATTTTATGATTTTAATGATGTTTTTACATAATAATAAAATAATATTGAGTGCTTAAAAAATATCCAATTATTGTTATCATTTGGCTATTGTTATCTATCTGTTTTTGTTTCGTTTGGTGAGATTACAATAAACGGTGACTGACCTACTGTATTTCATATGAATGGTATTGAGTTGTTGAATAGATACCCTTGGTTTAAGAACAAATATAAAATAAAAACAACTTAAATAGGTATCGTACTAGAAATGAAACAAGGGCAAACAAAACTATTTTATAACAAAATGGATTATTTATGAAATAATCTGGGTAGATCACATTTGACGTTAATAAATAGCAACATATAAAGGCTTAGGTTTGTGCCACACAGCATAATAAGCATCATGACTAGAGGATGTAAGAACAAATAATATCAAATAAAAACAACTTAAAAAGTTATCTTACTAGAATTGAAACACGGGCAAACAAAACTATTTTATAAGGAAATGGACTATTTATGAAATAATTAGGGTAGATCACATTTGGCAGTAATAAATAGCAATGTATTATAAAGGTTTGTGTCATACAATATAGGCGTGATGCAGCATTATTTAATTGTTATTATATTTACTTATTTTGAGATAATATAATTTTTCTAAAAGAGGGGGGCTGAATGAAATATGTTACATGTTTTTATTCTTTGACTCGGTGAAGGTTTGTAATTCTGTGCGCTGTGCCCGACACCCACTCCCAGACCATACCACTTCACAGTCCGCACACTAGTTTAGTGTTTGCAAAGTTAATTTACAAAGCAGCAAGCTGCAACACAGTAACCCCATTTCAAAAGGCCCACTTCAGCCTGTGTATTGCTTTAAGGTAAGCAAAATTCAATATAAATGAAGGCAGTTCAAAGAAACTTGATACAATTAATTTACAAAGCAGCAAGATATAACACAGTAACCCCAATTCAAAAGGCCCACTTCAGCTTTCATATTGCTTTAAAGGTAAGCAAACTTCAATATAAATCGAGGCAGTTCAAAGAAACTTGGTACAATTAATTTTTTTGGGTTGAATATATCAAGCTTCAAAGTAAAACACTTGATATTTTCAAGGTTTTTAGAAAAGTTGAAGCAGTAGTTGACTGTTTAAAACTTTAAAGAAATTGATGATTGATTTGCCCAGATTTGGAACGAAACAGGAATATGCCACCAAAGATTTATGTGTTGAAAGACCTACCTTACAAACAGAAATTAACAAAAAAAATACTTGAAGCTATTAACTGTCTGATTCTTTATTTCATCACTAATCACTTGAACAAACGTTTAACTTCAACGTTTTCTTTGCTGGGCTAGACATAGAAATTATAAACCTACAATCTTGTTTTCCAAGAACGATTATGACAAAATCAATAGTATTTAATTGCCAAGCAAAGAATATTTTTTCTAAAAACAGACAAAAAACTATAAGCATAACTTTCCAAGAGTTAGCTGAATTTTTCATTAAGAATAATCTTCAAAACAATGCACCAGATTTTATGCAACTGTTAGAAATATCACTTTCATGGCCTATCACAACAGCAAGTGCCAATAGGTCATTCTGAACGTTGCAAAGACTGAAGTGCACCATGAGACCTGAGAAGAAGCACCATAAAGAAAGAGTCCTAAGTGGACTCGCCCTGATGGCCGTCGAACAAGAAATAGCATTTAATTACATGCAAGAAGAAAAACTAAATACCCTAGTTGAAAGATTTTGAAAACGAACTGAAAGAAGGCTTATGCTCCATTAAAGAATATAAAGATTTTTTATAAAATATAAGATTTGTAGCAACAAAACTTAGATGAAACTCAGTGTAGCTTACAATTACAAAGCTTTATTAAGCTGTTGTTTAAGCCTCTTTTCAACAGGTTTCAATTTAACAGTTTCAATCTGTGGAATTTATGCTGTACCAACAATAGAATCATGAATTAGTATTCTTTGGTTCTTTATGAATTTACTTATTTATCTTATTTACTTATTTCTATATAATTTTTTATTCATTTTGGTTTTTTTAATATTCACTTTATTTCTTTCCAATTATTGATTTATTATTATTTATTTATTTTTTGAGTTAGAACGAAATGGAATCTAATGAAACAGAATTGGATTTTGAAGATTATCTTGATGATGAACTGTGGGAATTTTTCAATTTGGACAATCTTACAGGGACACCAGTCTTTCGGGTAAGCATCCCAAGATCCAAAAGAATTCATATAGATAATGGGCAGTGAGTTTATATAATGCCAGTTGAATATTTATAGTGAAAAAAGTTACTTTATTTACTGTTAGTTCACTCAGTAGGTACTGTGGTATTTCAATGTCTCATGGTTTGGATAGATTTTGAATCCAACTCTTGATACTGACTTTTTCTCTCTGTTAATCATCTCTCCATCCTTTGTTATTCGTATAAGAACCAAGTAAGAACAATAACCAAAACATTAATTCAAAAGTTAATACTTCAAATAAAATTTACTTTATTCATCCTTTCAAAATAATTCCAACTTTAAATGTATTCAAACATAACCTCAGGCGAAGATTACCACTAAGGTTTTTAGAATGCAAGCGTACTCAATATTTACATTTTTATTACATAATTAAGTGTTATTTAGCCACTAAACCCAGTATTAATTTTTTTAAATAATTTCTAGGTAGAAGTAGTGCGATTTAGTGTGCGGGTCCTCATTACGTTACTCGCATAGCAAATTTTCCTAACTAACCGATTCCGTTTTGGCAGAGCCGATTCCGAAGTAGTGCGCCCTCTGCCTTATTTAATGGTTCAGATGCAAAATTTATATTACACTCTCCTCCTAGAATTATTGGTATTTTTTTCTAAATTTTAGTTCAGAATTACTGCAACTTAAGAAGAATATGGTAACAGCAATCAATGAATAAACATAATAATATCACCAATATTTTTGTCTAGTATTATATAAATAGGTACTGAAAGGTTTTGTAAGTTTATGTAAGGTTTTGTATTATGATTGACTTTATCATGGATATTTTGAATAGTAATATTTTAAAGTTTTGGGGACTCCACCAGATCCTTCTACGGATCAAATTTTAGCTTGGCATGTGACGTACTCCAAAGAACTAGGTAGAAATAAGTACAGAGACCTTTTCACAAAATTATTAAATATATTCTAAAATTTCTGAAAACAGTTTCTACAATAATTATTTTGCACAATTTCTAAATACATATAAATCCTATAAAATAAATTTTTACTCAATTTATAAAACCAAAAGTAACAAAATGAAAGTTTACATCGGCCTAAGGAAGTTTACATCGGCTGGTCATTAAATCTGCTCTCCTAACCTTTAATCTATGAATCTTATTTTAATGATTGAATCTAAAATTTCTTCTAATTACTAGTACATAATAAAATTGTTAATTTAAACTATGACTCCTCTTCTTTCAATTAATTATTATTTTAATTAATCACTATAGTACTAACTTGATATTACAAAACTTATTATATATTATTTATACATTTTTATATTATGAATGATATTAAGTTGCTTTGGTGACTGATTTCGATTACTTATGAGGTGTTTTAGAACCATCTCTTCAGTTAGTCCTAATAAACCAGTCCCAATACAATTTTTTATTAATGAATGATTATTTATTTATTTTTGATTTATCTTAATGTTACTTCTGATATAATACTCTGGATATGATTTCGTTTGTTATTTAATTTTAACCCTCGAGATCTGTCTTAACAATCAAATGAAATTTTATATCTACTTACATAATTTCTGGTTCTCTCCCACTCTCATACACTTTGCATTTTTATTTTTATGATTTTGATACACTCCACTTATTGACTTTGATTTATTTTATTTTAACACTGCACTTGCACTTTTGATGATTTTGATTTATTAATATGATGATTTTTACTCTCTGATTATTTAATGGTTAGATGATTATTCTGTCTGATGATTGAAAATGTTGAAAATATTAAACTAGGGCATTTTAAAAGTTGTGGTTTTGATGTTATTCTTCCGGCAGTTTTTAGATGACAGACCTCGTGTCTTCTCTAAAATTTCCCCACCACACAGTTTCACGCATTTGAATTCTAATTTAATTGAACTATTTGAATTTTATATTGTTCTGATTGGTTTTCCAGTTTTTACAGATTTGGCAGCATTTATCGCGTGTCTGCACTCGTTGATTCACACCGAAAGCAGTGTATTTGTGTCTTAAGTAATTTAAGCTGGTACATTCGTTGTAACTTCCTGTTGAATAATCTTACTCACAAAGCTAGTCTGGCCTGTTTCTATAAATTCATTTATTATGAATTTATTTCAATTTTATTTTATAATATATTATTATAATTATTATGTTGTTGCTGATGGTAAAGACATTGGGTATTGGTGTTTCAAGTATTGGTATTTACTTGCCAATACTTAACAGTACCAACAAAATTATTTGTCTATTTTCTGTACTACTTTTGCATGCAAAAATTTCTCCTACTAATGATATTTTGTACTCCAACTGATTGTGAATGCTGTAGCTCAATGTCCATACATGGTGTTAGTATATGAGTTGTATCAATATTTTGATATTAGTTGCTCTTCATGATCATGTATATTGGCGTTTGTACTATTAAAATTTGGTATAGTCATATCTTCATTATTATCAATCCACGTATCTGTTAAAATTAAAACATTAGAATTTCTCACATATTAGGAAAATGATATCGTGTGTTGCTATTATTGTTTTATTATTATTTAGAGAAGTTGGGGAATTGTGTTGATTAATGTTCTACATTTGGTGGAATATTGGCGTTTTGACTAATTTATTGACATAGACTACACACAGGAATGTGTCGTTATTAACAAGTAAAGTTGTTTTTCCATATAATGAAGTTTAGCAATTCCATTTGGAGTAATATAGTTTTTATATTTTATATTTTTAAGTTTGTACCGCAATAAAAGAGTCCATCCTGTTTCATTAGCTCATAGTGTAAAAAATAATACTGGTTTTCCATTATGGTTGTATCATTGCAAATAAATGTGTCTTTCTGTTTGCCAAATGCCTGGCAGAGTTCTTAAAAATGCAAGGTTAGTTTCAACACAATGTGTAAATATTCTTCAGATTCAATATGTTGATGAATTGTATAAGTATTGTTTCCCGCATATTTTAAAGTAACGGTGAGGCAATCACGAATATTCTAATCCTCATAATTTGTATCACCAAGTACAATTAGTGGTATGCGGTAACTCCATGATGGTCTGATAGTTATAATTTGCAAATTGCCAACATAAGTAGCATAACTTGTATGCTATCTCTGAATATTCTAAATTCACCAAGGTAAATCGAAGGGAAAGAGCCTCACTTCAAATCAATGTTTTTGTTATACAATAAGTCTATCTTCATTAGGTACGACCTCATTAATTTCATTTTGTGGCAGAATATTGTCTGCTGTATTATTGTCAAAGAGAGACGACCTCATAAGTAGGTGGTATTATTAATAAAACAAAACACAGCTTTGAAATTACCAATTTATTCAACACTACCTAATTCATCATTTGTTCTACAATTAATTATTAGATTATCTGTTATACCCATGCTACCAGTCCAAACCACTTCACAGGCTGTCTTTGTCTTTACCAAGAGTGGAAAGTTCATCAGAGATCTAACAAAGACTTGAACATAGCTTATAAAGTTAATTTGCTGTAATATCATTTCATCATTTCAAACTATAGACCTACCACATCACTTTACTTTTCAAAACATTTACTTTTTATTTTTATACTAAAGGGTCTTAAATCAAATGATTCAGTTGGTTTATTTCAATTAGTTATACATATTTTTATTTCTCATGAGCCTTTTAAGTTTAAATGATGTATCTTAAAAAACGTACTCATTAATTAAATTTCAATAAAATTTAATGTATTCTAATTCAATTTTGATAAGCATCATACTGTATAGTATACCTTTATTAAAATATATTGTGAATATACCTCCAAAAAGTTTATTTTTGTATGTGTTAGATTATTTGTATTTCTCTCAGGTTTTAGCTGTTGATAAAGATGTTGGACGGAATGGTGAAATCCATTATAGTGTTAAGTCTGGACGGGGAAAAGGCAAGTTTGGTATTCATCCTCAAAACGGAGTTGTGTATGCTCAAAAGCCTCTGACTTCAGGGCAGGAATATGACTTATTGGTAAGTTCATGTAGTTATAGATAAGATATTTTAGCAAGAAGTTAAGCTTCTAATTTACATCTAGTAAAATCAAAAATTGCTTTTATACACTAACAAGTAAAGAGCATATACATGAAATTGAAGATTGTAAGGTACAAGAGAAAGAAAGGTAAATGTCCAAACAAGCTGAAAAACATATTTTTTTAGCTAAGCAACTTAACTACTTATTTTTATTCTTTCTCTGAAAAGTAGAAAATAATAATACAATTAAATACATCTAGAAATACTGTAAATATCATCAATTTACAAAATTATCTACAGAAATTCTTATCAATATTTACATAAACGCCAATATTACCATAAAATGTTTCTTCCAAATAATTTTGAACCATACCTTCAATCTATTTCTAATCTACTAGTAGAAAAAAAGATAAACATAATGTGAACCTTGACCTACTACATATCTTTAAATATTATGTATCCTTACAAACATACACATACACTAATAGTAATTTTAAAACTAAGAATAGAAAAATTTAATTAATAGAAGAAGGTGTGTTATGTATATTATATTATAATGAACAAAATGAAAAAGTAAATCGTGTGTAATGAGAAATAAACTAAAATAAATCTGCTTTACAGATATTTCTAATGAACCATAGAATTTGTTTGATATTGTTTTTAGTCCTTAAGTTAAGTTGTTATTACTGTATTTGCATATCAGCAGTTAAGATTGTTTTTCATATTTAATAAATAGGTTCCAAGATTAATAAATAGTTTAACTTCAAACAGAATTCATATTACTCTGGAGGGAAAACATGTTGTACCCTTAATAATAGCATGCTTGGAATATACTCACTAGAAAGTTAACTAATAAAAATTATGGCAACAGTAAGAACAAAAATATTTTGAAATAAGTTCTACCATATGAGGAAGTATAGAAGGGAAATATTTTTAGAACAGTTTTAAAGGGAGGGTACTAATTTAATTGCACAACTGCAACACCCAAGTATTAGGTAAAGACTTGAGAAATTGTATTCTTCTGCCTCGACATCCCAGTTTTAGATGTGAAACAAACGCTTTCAAGGAATTTCACTCATCAAAATGATTAACACAAAACCAAGTATATAAAACCACTTATTATGATCAATTTGATAATGAAATATATTGTGTCATAAAATATTTTCCAGTATTGTAAACATTAGTACAGTAAGACCTCGAAAATCCAGTGATGCAGTGATGACGGATTATCGAATATGCCGGATTATCGAGGTATTCCTTTAAAATGGTTTAAACAGGGAATGAACTATAAATAAACGCACATGTACTATATATACATATATATTATTATTATTGGGTTGTCAAAGAGTTGTTACAACACACAAGTATATATAGAGTGGACACATAAATTACACGTTGAAACTACGTAACAATAACTGCGTAGAGAGATTGCCGCTAACAGATGGGCCTCAGGTAGGGACGTCAATCCCCTTTTTTGTTGGCTTCCGTTAGGCAGCACGTGGTGGGGGTCTGCTATTTTTACTCCAGCCTATCACAAATTCTTCGAACACCTTTCTTTTCCAAACCGTGCAAAGCGGTTTTAAATCGAACAACTATTTACAAGAAATTCAATGTATCTTTTTCAAAAGACTTCAATTTGTTCAAATAATCTTCATTAAGTGGAATACGTTCGACAAAATACTGTCAGGAACAAAAGTGTTAAACGGTCCCTTTAAAACCAGGAACGTTTTTTTTAAAGGATGACGAGAGCACATTGTTTTGAATCGGTTTGATTTTTAGGAGAAATGTTGATTGAAATGTTTGTTTTAGATAAGTTTATTGAGCAGGAGATTTTTACACACTGTTTTTGATGGATGCGGAGCCGACAGTGTAGACCGGGCCTATATCACTCAATAATTACAAAACTGCCATTTTTAATGAGTGCTAATTTTCAAGATGATGGATGCCGAATTATCGGGTCTGCCGGACTATCGAGTGCCGGATCATCGAGGTCTTACTGTATTACCTTACTACCTACTAGAATGGAATATAAATTGTAAAAACAATATTTACTTTTGTCTTTGTGATTCATTATAGTTAAAATAATTTCCATAATTTAACCAACCAAACCATAATCAACCAAACAATATTTACATTTTCAGTAAGTTTTTGCTGTTATCCAAATAAAAATTTCTGTATCATAATAATTAATTGTACAATATTTTATCAAAGACTGTGGTTTTTGTAATATTTGTCACACCCAAGTTAATTGTTAATGTATAAACTTTTCTTTAGGTAAAAGCAACTGATAACGGCTCTCCAAACAGAAGTACAACAGCACGTGTCTCTATTCAAGTTTTACCAGTTGTTCAAACGTCGGAACACTCTCCAGTGATAAAATCAACCAATCAAAGAGTGGAAGTAACTGAGAGTGACTCAGTCGGTTATCTTGTCGCTCTAATACAAGCAACAGACATTGACAGCGATCTGCTCTGGTACAAAATACTTGGTGAGTAATTAGCTTTATTTTTATTGGCGGAAATAATTATTCAAAAGGTTTTGGGTTATATATATTACCTTAAAAACCTGGGTTTACTACACAACTTTGTTCATCATTTCTGAACTGATTATTAACATGGACTTGGAAACGAAAAGTAAAAATCAACTTTTCTTAAATATAATAATAAAAAGTTTTCTGAAGAGAAAATCATACTTTTTGTCTTACTAGTTAACTATTTCAGACCAAACTATTTGTTGTATTACCTTTCTTAGAGGATTCTGTCAATTTTTAGCATTATAAGACTATCAGATCTTAAATACTGGATAGGTTCCTTAACTACACTGATAATCAGTCTGGATTTAAAAGTGCAAAAATATGAGGATTGAGACTAGTTAACAAACGCACTATAGACCTTCTATCAGAAATAAAGTTTCTCACTGAGCTGCATTTGTTAAAAATTTTGCACTGGTTTAACTTTGTATCAGGGAGCTGTGGGGTAGCTCAATCCGTAACAGTTTAGTTTTTTTGTTTTCTATACGCTATAGTTCAGCTTGTTAAATGTACATTATTCTTGTTATTCCATTCTTCCATTATTGAATAATATAACAATAATTCTTCCAGAATAATTAGTAGAATGATACAATGTGAGAATATTTGTTCAAACAATCCTTTTTGGCTTGGCCTACAGGAGGAGATAGATTTTAAAATATGCTAAGCATTAAACAAATATATTTTCAACTTACACTAAGGAACGTAGTTATCAAATAAACATTTTCTGGCATAAATTTTGGTAATATTTAGGAGATTTAAAACTTAACTTAGACTTCTAAGGAGTCTTACGCACTCTCTTAGAAGATTTACAATAACATTAAACATATTTAATACTGTACTTACTATCATGGCAGTTATGAAATTGTTTTCTTCAACCCCTATTTTCCTTCACTGGAGTTAATCTAAAACCTTTCAAACAACATTTTATATACTCTTCTTAGAAGGTGTAATAAATTCATATTGATAGTTTTAGTGATTTTTTAATTTTTCAAAAAACCCTCTGTCTTTCTACCCCATTCTTGGTCTAATATTCCCATAAAAATTTTGACATTGTAAAATCCAAGATCATTCATCTATAAATTTTATATTTTAATATATATCAACTTTTGATAAAATAAAACCTGAATACAAAATCTCACAATAAATATGTTTACTAACCTCAAACGAGTTTCAACGACAATGTCGCCATCCTCAGTGATGCACGGGCTACAGTAACCAAACTATAACTATTTTATCTAGTGTTATTTATCAACTTTTGAGTTTACTTTGGTTTTGAAAGCTCGTTTATTTAAAGATCCCTTAAGTCAATAATTGAAACCTACAATAATTTAGATGGAGATCCAAGGTCAGAGTTTGTGATGGGAGGTGATGCTGGAAGTGTACTCTTGGCCAAACAGCTGGATTGGGAAACACAGAAGGAGTACAACTTGACCATAAGTGTTACGGATGGAGTACATACAGCATACACACAGGTTTGTTAAATCCTTAACATTGCTATACTTAAAATGTTTATATTAATGCTACATTTTAAAATTAATATTTTGAAGCTTCGGCTAATTATTCTATGTAACATTCACTTCGAAAAAACTTTATAGGTTTTGTTAAATGTTGAACATTTAAATATTAAATGTTGAAAGAAATATTAAAATATATGTTTAACTGCTACAAAGTGAAATTAAAGAGCGTATAAATGATTTTTTATGTATATATAATTTCAAATAAATTTAAGGTCCATGAATCATTAATAATTCTTTAACATGTTGCAGCTGTTTGTGAGTGTCATAGACATTAATGAACATCGTCCATGGTTTTCCCAGCCAGTATACACAGTAAATGTGTCTGAAAGTACTCCAGTCATGACAGAGTTGGTTAGACTCGACGCTGTTGATATTGATCAAGACAACAAAGTTGTGTATACAATACACTCAAGCCGCAATCAAATAAGTCTTGATCTTTTTCAGATAGATTATCAAACAGGCGCAGTCATCCTTGCACAACCTTTGGATAGGTAAGTTATACAAACTGACTTTCTCCTATCAAATTAATATTATTATTTAATTTGCTTAAATGTACAACCTCACAAACATTACGTCCTCGTTTACATAATATATTTACATTCTTATTTATTATAGATACTCAAACACTGCATTTCCATTTTTTCGTTGAAGTAATAAGAGTTCTGTAAATTAAAAAAAATATATTTTCTTATAATAAATTTATAGATAATGTAATTTATACATGTGAATAAGATAAGAAGGGGTGTGTAAGAACTCATAACTTTCGAGTTTTAACAAAAATTACTTACTTTTGATCTTGTTACTAAGGATGCAATTTAATTTGCAACTGTACTTTTCTTACTTTAACCAAAAATATGTTAATATGCGTTAAAAACTTTCAATTTTAATATTAGTCTACAAAAGTAATAATTATAAAAACACAGTAGAGCATCGATAATCCGAACGTCAATAATCCGAAACGTCAAAAATCTGAACGCGTTCTGAGGAAGCCCCTGCAAAAATTTCGTTTTCGTTTTCACAAATTCCATTGTGTCGTTGAAAATTTCACAAAATTCTTCATCGCAGTTTGACATCATTATCTCTTTTTAAACACTTCTTAATACCTGCTCTCACACGCCTTCACAACAGACTGGCTGTCAGTATTTTCACTGTCATGCTAATAAGCTGCTTTAGCGCTAGCAGTAAACATACAGAAAATTCATTCATTTCTCTTTGTGTAATCATTATAACAGTGTGTCGCACATACAGTAGTGTACTATACAGTATTTTTTTTTTTTTTTTCGTTTGTGTTAACTATGATGTACAAGTCAACTTTCAATTATGTACTGTACTGAAATCGAGAGTTACAAGTGTAATCATGTTGGCCCTACTGTGTACGTGCATGTTCTTCTAAATCATAATATGTAAGTAGTCTTACAATCTGTATTGTAATTACATTACTGCTTGTACTGTTTAACCACTTTAAACACACACCTAAGAAAATGCTATTTAGGATTAAAGGGCATATACTTTATCCTAAATAGCATTTTCATGATTGTTTTCAAAAATCCGAACAAATTGATAATCCGAACCACCCTCGGTCCCAATTAGTTCGGATTTTTGACGCTCTACTGTATTGCCTATTTAGATTACTAGTTTTATTTATCAATAGTCATTAGTATTTAAATTTAAAAAATTACCTATAAAATACAACATATTAATTTTTAGTAACTTTCATAAACCTACTATTAATAGCAAAATGAAAAAAGATTAACTAACTTTCAACAATTTTAAACGATACTTGATATTTCTTGAAGTTACAAGTTTAATTCTTTCTTGTCCCTTATAAAAACTATTCTCGCTTTTTCTAAATGTGATGAAGTATATTTCATAAATGAAATTGTTCTCATTCTTGCTATTCTTAAACCTAAACTCTCATCGTTTTCTCAATCTGAATAATTTTTATTAAAAATTTCCCTTTCTCATCCACAAGTCAAAAATTAAATCTCGGTCACTCCTTTAGATAATTTAGTATTTTTTTCATTTTGTACATGAATAATATTTTTAAGTTATTAGTGTTAAACTTTTATCTTAAATGAAAATAAAATTTTTTTACAGAGAATGCCTTTCGGAACATGTTTTGACTATTGTTGTAAAAGACCATGGCACTCCAGCGAAACGGAACTATGCTAGAGTCGTTGTTCATGTTCATGATGCGAACGACCATACACCAGAGTGGAGTGGAAGCATAGTTCAAGGACTTGTGTTGGAAAATTCAGTGAAAGGATCTGCAGTACTTACGGTTTTAGCCAGTGACAAAGATCATGGACTAAATGCAGCTATTACGTACTCAATCATTTCAGGTAAACTCAACATATGTGCTATAATAATCATGTTTTATGAAAAAACTATTGTTTTCCCCTTTAGTTGGGAGTGTAGGAAAAGAAGTTTTAATAGAGATCAAGTTATATTCCGAAAATATAAGAGGTTTGCAATATGGGATTGCTTCTTTATTACTTACTTTCAGTTTTAGGTTTCTTTCTTAGTAAAAGTATAATTTTAAGTTTTTTAAGTAATTTGTTATAGTTTAACGCTGACAAGGTAAAAGTTAATTTTTGTAAAATAAAATCATGATCCCTTTCAACTTGAACTACAGTGCAGGTATATTCTAAGATCCAGTTTACTACCACTTACTTCAAAGTGCCTGTAATCGAGACATCAAACAAAATTATTCACCCCATGTGCTGAGGGATGAAGTTATGAAATAAAAATTTTAGGCAGAAGATTTTGATTATATTTAGAATATTTACAAAAATTTTGAACTGGCTTCATATTGTATCTAATAACGGAGAAATGGATTTTGTGTACAGCAACCTCACTTTGGTCACACCTTGCTGTAAGAGTTGACTAAATCAAATATTGTTTCAGAAATAGTTTTAGATAATATTTATAAAGTTCAATATCTTTAAATAGATTCAAAACTGTACTTAATAAGGGAATAATGATTTTTTTTACTTTCAACAACTAATTTTTTTACTATTTGTGCTTATCGGTTGTGATTATTGAAAAAGTTTGAATCAAAGATTTTTTATTTCAAACATACTCAATATTGTGGTTTCTAATTGAGAAGTAATTATTTTTGTTCTGCAAACACATTTTGATCAACCCAAGAAATAAGATTTGGTCTTTTCAAAAATCGTTTAGAATAAATTTGATACTGTGCCAAATAAATATTTGATATTTTTGCTTTTCATACCCTATTTTTCTCACAATTTATGATAAAGGTTACAATTACCAAAAAGTTTCAGTCAAAATATTTTAGTAATTGTAAAATATTTCAAACCATTTTGAATGTGCTTGATATAATATTGTGTCTAATAAGGGAATATTGCATTTTTTAAATCTGTGACCTTATTGTTAACACCCCTAGATGTAAGGGTTGGAAGATTGTAGGTGTACAATAACTTTGAATGGATTTGACAGTATGCCTATAAGAGAGTTTTTCACTTGCTTGTTCTTCAACCCCCTACTTTTTCCATCTCTTAACAATTCCTACATATTCAAATAACATAAAATTTTTATATATGAAATTTAGATGTAGCCTATAACTTTTTTCCATAAATGAATTCTGTCAACACACATTATAACCGGGTAATTATTTCAGTATCTAAGTAATAACATATTAACATATGGTTTCCTAAACAACTTGCAGGAAATGTTGGCAATACATTTTCACTTCATCCCACATTGGGTGTTTTGAGTTTGGACCGAGAATTGGATATCTCTATAACATCAGAGTACATGTTGATTGTAAAAGCCATGGATTCTGGATCGCCGTCCCGTTCATCAACTCTACCAGTTCACATAATGGTAGTGATGTCAGACAATGCTCAACCAAAGTAAGCGCTATTATTTGTGCAATTTTAGTAAATTAAAATTAGAAATGATGACAAGGTTTTATCTCATTAAGCATTTTATTATGACAAATGAAACATTTGAATCTGATTGGAATCCAAGGTTTGATAATCATAGAAGCTAGCCTACTAAACAAGATTTAAAACATAATTTTACTTAATACTGGTGGATGTACCAATTTAGGTTCAGTTGTAAAGTGAGCACAGATGTTGGCTTAAGAAGTCGAGAGAGAGTATGTTTCTGTACATCATTTTCATAACAACTTTACACATTAAACGTGTAGCCATTTTACTTTATTTTTCCTTTTTTAAATAAATTATACATTAAATAATTATTTGTTTGTCTAATTATAGGTTTCCTCATAAGGAAGTTGCAGCAGAAGTATATGAAGGGGAACCTCCCGGATCATTAGTAGTACATATGGAAGCCAGAAGTGTCTCTTCTTTGCTTTATGAAATAATTACTGGTAATACTGGTAACATGTTTAATATAAACCCAAGCACAGGAACACTGGTAACAGCAAAGGTTCTGGACTATGAAGTAGTCAAAGTTTACAATTTGTCAATCTCTGCAACAAACATGGTAAATACTGGAACATACTCAAGACTTATTTAAGTACTCTTGTTAAATCAATATTTTATTTAGAAATAATAAGAAAACAATCTAAATTCATTGCATATGCTTAAACATAGGTATTATCTCTTCCTAATAAAATGTTTAGTGCAATATTAAATATTTAAAAAAAATTAATAATCAATTAATTGTTTAATTGCTAAAATATGGGTACTTCTGCCAATAATGGCAGTTAGTTTATTTTAATTGAATGATTCAACAATGAAAGAATTTAGAATATTTGCTTCTATCTAGTGGCGCACCGACGGGCAGGGGCGGTCCCAGGGGGTGGGTAGGAGGGATGAATCCCCCCGACCCAAAATGTCCATTTAAATACTTAGCGTTAAAATAAATCTGTTAGTTACGTTTAATCTGTTAATCTGTCTGTGAATTCATAAAAATCAATAAAAGATTTAAACTTTAATGTACAACCTTTAAATATATACGGTTCACAAATATGTGAATTATAGTCTACTGGGGCGGACCCAAATTGCTGCGTAAATCCAGTTACTGCAGCGACAGCTGAGATGGTTTTTTTCTACCTTTCGTTACTTAAAGAACTATTTGAGAAACACTAGAAGTGCTGACAAATTGCACTTTCTCGCTTTGCTGTTTATACACAAGGAAATCAAAGTACTTTTGAAGTACCGTAATGACTCTTATTCAAGAATATTCATTTGCTAATAATGTTTTTGTAAATATGATTTTCTTTAGAATTTTTATAATTGCTTTGTTTTCATAAAAGTTTCCAACTAATAATTGTGTTCTTACTTTCAACACATTTTGCATACGGTATTTTGATTTATATAACGATATAGTGTATCTTTCAGAGTTTCAGTAATATTATAATAGAGTGAAATATGACTATTATGTGTAAAACTTTTATTTAAATAAAGGTTGGTATTCTTATTTGCACTTCTTTCTTTTGATCTTATTCGTCAATTAGTTTACTGGTTAAAAGACAATAGTTCATTTTTTGTTTTAATAGATTTTTTTGCTAAAATACAGCTTAAAATGGGGTTTTAAGACAATACAGTATGCACTCCCTTCCCCCTCCAAGCCAAATCCTCGGTGCGCCACTGCTTCTATCAATAATAAAACTTAAAACTATAAACCTACTGTTTCAGCACATAAGAGCAATTACTTATATTTAAATGCTATTTTGTTATCAATTTTTTTAAATACCGGTTGTCATTAATAAAGAAACTTACTTGAATTAACCCTTGAATGAAAGAAAGTAAAATAGTAACCAAGAAAATTGATTGTAGTAAAACATTCTTATTTTGTTTTAAAATTGCAGGCTAGAAAGAAATCAACGTGTTACGTTGTAGTTCATGTTTTAGACAGAAATGATAATGCACCACAATTCCTTGAAACTAAATATTTTGGTGTAGTTTATGAAGATGTTGCAATTGGAACTCTAGTTTTGACCAATGAAAACACACCACTTGTGATATCAGCACAGGATGCTGACTCTGAAGTCAATTCATTGCTTCATTTTTACATTATTGAACCTTCGGCACAAAGACATTTCCAAATAAATCCGGTTACAGGTTGGTTCATTTACTATTTTATAGACCTTTTAAACTAAAAATGTACTGTGTTAAAATTTTAGGCCAATTTTCTCTACTAGTGGGCATTTTTCTTCAAAGTAAAATTATCGTCTATACAGTTGTTTGCATTAGCAACCAGGGCCGTACCTACAAAAATTCTGAATCCTACAAGAATTTGTGAAGAGTCCCTCTATACAAAGACAAAAGTGAAAACAAATAAAACTGCAAGACCATTGAGAATAGTTTGATATATAACTTAAAATATTTATGTTCAACTCAATGATAAAAAGCAAGAACAACTAATAAAAAGCTCATTTTGAAAGTAAAAAAATGTCAAGGGTTGTAACAACAAAATTAACAAACATTTTGTAAAATTAGTCTTGAAATTTCTATGATGTTAATACACAGAAATAAACTAGGTCACTCAATCTTTCTTACTCCATCTTATTCCAAAGATTTAGAATGAGGTAAACGGATAGCACGTACGCACGGTAATGCTGAAACAAAACATGAACTGGTTCAGAAAGATGAACTACACTTAGCATAAGAACGGTTTGTACTTCCATTAATTTGTTATTCTATCAAAATTGTTCACAAGAGTCATTTGTTAATACTGTCAGTTTGATATTCTCATTTTAAACTTTGAATTATTTTGGGAATATTGCTGTCCCAAGTTCTTCCCCAATTTCTATTCATCCTCTACGTTTTCAGGTTATAGACCCAGCCCTGAATGCAACTAAAAAAAATTAAATTTAGAATTTAGAAAAGTGGAGAATTGTGTTTTAACAATTCAGAACATAGCAACTAGTTAAATTATTTAGAAATAGCCAGCACTTGAAAAAATAATGTCTAAGGATCTTTTGATAATATGGCTTGGAACCATAATCAGTTCAAATCTGTTAATTTTAATTTTGCAAATAACAAATAATACTTTATTATTTCATTGGGTTCATGTCGTATATGTACCTTACTTTAATATTCATGTTTTCAGGTATTTGAAGTATTTCATTTAATACATTATTTATAATTGACAGCAGAACATTGTTAATTTCTGCCCTGATCTAATTTGTATTAACATGTTTTTACAACATGTTTGAATATGTTTACTCACAAACATATGTTTGCATTTGTAGGAGCAGTAAGGACTACGTCAACCTTAAACTATGAAACAATACCTTCATTTAGTTTTAGTGTGAGAGTGGCAGATGCTGGTGTGCCACAGTTATCAAGTGATTTGAATGCAGAAGTTATAATCAAAGTGTTGGATGTTAATGATTGTGCGCCAGTGTTTTTGAAGTCTGAATACAATGCTTCAGTTCTTTTGCCAACATTCAGTGGTGTTGTAGTTGTTCAGGTTAGTGACGCATTACTATTGTTGGCAATAAATAACATTTATTAATTATTCATATAGGGTCTGTGTTTGGCATATTAAAAATGTAACAACTAAACCCAAGAGAGTATGAGAGAGTTGGAGTAATTACATCTACTGAAACTTAACCTCATTCAATAAAAAATCTCATAAATATTTGTTACCTCATTGTGCATTCAAACAGGAATGTCTTCAGACAAGATTTATTTGAGGACTAAAACAAAAGATATTGTGTGTCCACATTTATATGAGTTCAAGAAGTTCACATAAGTAGAGATCAAATCAGTTATATGGTTTTAGCAAAGAGTGTGCTGAATATATTAGAAAGGTTAATTACCTTGTATTTCCGTCTGACAATCCAATGTTTTCTTCCTACTT
>JAGFPH010001585.1:151023-162061 GCA_018207615.1 Philaenus spumarius
AAGTAGGAAGAAAACATTGGATTGTCAGACGGAAATACAAGGTAATTTACCTTTCTAATATATTCATTGAATTAACAATCCAGGAGGCTACACATAATTAAATATATTATGTCTAAAAAAAAAAAATGTGTGAATTAAAGAGAATATGGATCTTCCCATTTAAATCTATTCTTCCAAATCTATTCTTATTTGAATAAGCTTCTTCATGCATTGTTAAGTTTAATATAAATATAGTTATTAAAATATTATTGCTGGTCCTCTCAGCAATTGACGTTACTTTTGTTCATGTTTGTTTGACTTTTGAAACATTCAAATCTGTTGAATTCAGGTTTCAGCAAAAGATGCAGATTCAGCAAAGCTAACTTTACTCCAATACTCTATCTTATCAGGAAATGTAGAGAATGTGTACAGCATAAATTCAGAAAATGGAGTGATATCAGTAAAAGATACATTGCGAGGCATCATTAGTGCTCCTCACAGACTTAAAGTTGCAGTAACAGATGGTCGCTATTCTGCATCAGCGTGAGTCATATTATTTAATTTTACATATCCTGTGTGTACTTAAATATCTCTAAAATAAAATCTGTAGCTTCTAAAGATGATTAAACAAAACTGATTTTAATCTAAAATGTGTATGTTTATGAAATCAAATTAAATTGTTTTGATGCTGATATGTTTAACCTTTCAGAATAAAAAATTAGACTTCAAACAGACTAGGCAATAAAAAAAATGCTTTAATTATTTATATAATATTATAAACGTTCACTCTACAAAACATTTTACATTCTTCAACATAAGTAGGTACCTCTTAAAAATTAATTATTTTAAGATAAATATTTATTAGTCCAGTAGATACGTACATTGTACCTGGAAAAAATTCCGAAGTTTATGAAACTTTGACAGGTTGTTTGGGGGTGCTGTGGGATGACTCTGTCAAGTTTTCCAACTCGAGGACCCTGTGCTAATTTTGGGGGGCCGAAAAACTTCAAAATTGTCGAACTTTTGTCGGTTTTTCACTTATAACTTCTAAACTAAGCGGTTTTCGACCAAAACATTTATTTTCAAAGTTGTAGGACGGTAAATGTGCTACAATTTGGTATCCTTAAATTTCTTCCTAAACCTAATATTAACCGAGATACAGCCGATCAAAGTTAGAGACATTTTCTCAAAATGGCAAAAATTGGCCAAAACCTTCGTTTTTGGCCCTCTAACTATCAGTTACCATTAGTTTCTACAGTAATTATGGTAATCACTCATCAATATCGACATGTTGGAACACGCGAGGGGAGGTTCCGCTGACCAAGTGCCTTTTTTTTTGTGAAGTGTAGTTATTTCAATGTTATTGTGTTACCCTACTACTGTAATTACTGCCAACCCATAATCTTGAACCTCAATAATACAACCAATATTAGGTTGTTGAAATCAATGACTAATAACCAAGAATTAATTAAAGAATATAATTGATATACAAATAATGGTAGTATGTCCAATAATGCATATATACAATTTATGTGTAAAAACTTCATTAGGCCACCAACAATCTGAAGCGCTTGGGTTCTGCTGCACCATCCTCGTAATCGTCGTCGTCATTTTGAAAGTTGTCGGGGTCTATGAATAACTCAATTAACACTGGTGACTTTGTTACAAGATTGAATAATAATGAGGGGGGTTTTAAAAATAAAAAATGTACTTCTTCAGGATGACGAGAATAATAATATCCACCTGGTTTGGTAATTTACCATCCCCAAGCAGATGGCAACTTCTCCTAGACCCCTTGGCTTCCCATCCACGTCTGGACTTGTTGGTAAGTCCTGAATGAATAGTACTTAGCGGCATCTCTTGTTGGTGGCAGTCTGGCAATTAGGCAGCTCGGCTTTGCCACGACAGTGGTGAAAATGCGGTAAGTCCTGAATGAATAGTACTTAGCGGCATCTCTGGTTGGTGGCAGTCTGGCAAGTTGGCAGCTCGGCTTTGCCACGACAGTGGTGAAAATGCGGTATCACAGGTCATCGAGGTTGTCATGTCCAATGTTCTCGCCATATAGTTTCACCAAGAACTTCTCTCCAACGTCAGCAATTTGAGCTGGAGTTGCCTCGGGGTTCTTGAAAATCTCAAACATCTCGGAGAGGCCGGGGTTCTTCTGATACGTCTGTATCACCTTCTTCTTCAAAATTCCAAAGGGTGCTGAAGACACGTGGTGTCGAAGCTATCGGTGGTGTCGCAGAACACCTGTGGCCCGTGTTTGAAAGAGTGGGAAGAATAAAGGGCGGTTGGGGAAGTAGCCCCTTCCCACTCTTTTGGAAGTAGCAGTTTTTCTTTGAAACCCCCAAAGTATTCAGCAGAACCAGAAGATCAATGTCCTCCCCTGTAATGACAACACTGTCGTAATCCTCGGTAACTGAGACACCAGTCTATAAGATAAGCACATCAGCATCTTCTACAACCTGCTTGACTTGGATCCCCTTGGCTTCCAGTTCACTCTTCAGCATCGTTATGAAATTCATCTTGTTTGTGTCGTTGGAGAGAAATGTTTTCCTGCGTGATGGTGCTGACTGCTGTTGTCTTGGAGGACACAAACTTAGTAGAGGGGTTCAGCAAGGTTCCCTGCCTTGGTGCTTTGGTAGCTTATCCCACTAGGATAACCATCAAAAACCACTATGGCATTGGGAGTGCCTTTTGATGTAGTCCACGTAGTTTTGGCAGACTACCTGGAATGTTGCTTCGCTTGACTTCGTCCAAACCACCCTATGTAGCAGGAACCCTCCATCAATGATATTGCATTTTCTGTGGGTGTAGTTTCCAGTCACCTGTCCTTTCAGCTCTGATGAAGTTCTTCATAAGAGTGCACATACGGAAATATTGAATCCAAAATGCTGCAGTTGGTACTCAACAGTCTTCAGAAGACTGGACAGCTTTTCGTCACACATTTTAGTGAAGGGTCCTCTGCATCAATTCTCGAGTTGTAAGAAGCATAAATAACGATGTCCAGCGCAAACAGGTCTCCTTCTTCCAACCCGCAACAGATCAATGATGAGTCCACCTAAGGCTGCGTATGCAAGGCTATGCCATACCATAAGCATACCAATTATGAAATTATAAGAGAGACGAAAATTTTGAAGGCAAATTCTTCAAGACTAGAAGTTGGTATAAATGTCAATGGTATAAAGTTATTCTGTTCAAAACAGGTTTGTCTAACCATTATACGATTTAGAAATGTGACAAAAAGTGATTTGTTTCACCGAGTTTTGTCACGCGCACCAGCGGTTTAGAAAAGTAAAATTTCTAAACGATGATTACACAAGTAAATATACGTTTTAGAAAGAAATTGTTAATACAAAAAATAAATTTTGAAACATTAAATTTCCAATGGTATTTTTTTTTTTTTAGATTGGAAGGTTTTTAGTGGTTGAAATATTCCATGCAATCACGCATTACAAATGTATTGTCGCGGCAGGGAGTGACTGCACTATAGTGAAGTCTGCCGGTTGTAGGGTTAAAGAGATCTGAACTCAGAGGACCCCCCCCCCCCCACCCCCCGCGTGTTCCAACATGTCGATGTAATTGATAGTTAGAGGGCCAAAAACGAAGGTTTTGGCCAATTTTTGCCATTTTGAGAAAATGTCTCTAACTTTGATCGGCTGTATCTCGGTTAATATTAGGTCTAGGGAGAAGTTTAAGGATACCAAATTGTAGCAAATTTACTGTTCTACTACTTTGAAAATAAATGTTTTGGTCGAAAACCGCTTAGTTTAGAAGTTATAAGTGAAAACCCGACAAAAGTCCGAAAATTTTGAAGTTTTTCGGCTCCTCCAAAATTAGCACAGGGTCCTCGAGTTGGAAAACTTGACAGAGTCATCCCACAGCACCCCTGAACAACCTGTATAAGTTTCATTAACTTTGGATTTTTTTCCAGCAGACCCCACTTTTTTGCTCTGTCTACTGGACTATATATATAATTTTTGTAATTGGTCACTTAAATGGAACAATTTATTATTTTAACTTAACTGGCAATAAAATACATTATATTATTTATGTATAACATAAATTATAATTATTTAATGGAATAAAAAATTATAATATAAATAATATTATATTTATTATTATGAATACTGAAGAGTTTTATAACATGTGAGGCTATATAGATTTGGGACATTCTCTTAAGTTATATTTGCTAACATTCTTAAAGAAACTTATATGTTTTTTTATTTTTATTTAATATAAAAATAAATATTAATTAACTTACATTACATTGCAGGTATGTAAACATTCGTTGGGAGCACAGCTCAGATTCTGGACTTAAATTTCAAAACACTTTTTATCAAGGAGCAGTACTTGAGAACTCAACAAAACTATTAACAGTTACAGTAGTCAATGTTGTGGGTAACAGATTGAATGAACACTTAACGTTCTCCATACTTAATCCATCCCCATATTTTCAAATTGGAAAAACCTCTGGTGCTATAAGTACAACAGGCATTTGTTTTGATAGGGAAGCTGAAGATCACTATCAACTTATTGTGCAAGTAAGGAAACCATATATCTTAATAATTGTAGTTTTAAAATGCTGCGTACAAAATATAATCAACAGATTTATTTTTATTTTTTATTTTCATAAAATGTTACAAAATTTATCACCAAATCTTACAAATACAAAATTCTGACATTGAGTAATGCCCATGGTAGTATGGTGGCATTGCAAAATAATCCTTATGTTAAGATTTATATTCTATTGTGCTTGGATATTCATACTATGTATTTAAATCTACAACAAATGTGAATTTTATATTATTTAACACATGGTAAAATAAAGCAGTTGAGAACTAGATCTGAAATGACACATACTCTAAAGAATGAGACATATGCTTAACACTTGATGTTGTCCTGGTAGGAAAGAATGTGAATACCTTACTGTAAACAAAGACAAAAAGTATCTTACAATTTCTTCAAAGAAAATAAGGATTAAATATATTGAAATGAGCACTTACAGATTTCAAGAAGTGCCTGGATTTATTTATCTTGGAGCCAGTTACAACAATACACAATAAAATAACTAAAGAAATAATAAATCTGATTATGGACATCAAAAATTTCAAGTCAAAGCAACTGAGAAGGAGGACCATATCCACGATTTGACCTTAGGGATGTGTACAACAGAAACATGAACTCTCCTTAGTGGCACAAAACACTAAGGATATTTGAGAGAAGGGTAATGAGAACAATATATTTTATGTTCTGGAGCAATAGAAAGAAGGGAGTTTAAGGATTGTATGACTTAATAAATAGGAAGGACGTAGGTACATTTGTGAAGATTAAGGTGGTTAGGGCAAGGGGCTCGTATGACTAGTTTCAGGATGTAAGAATAATGTTGAGTGGAGGAACTGACGGTTATAGGAAAAGAGAAAGGCCGAGAAAAAAATTTATTTTAGGATGTGGATTTCAATTTGATGTGCTGAGTCCAGAATTGGAGATAGCTCACATTGAATCGAAGAATATGAAATCGTGTTTTTGTGAAAGACACTTTTTGATAGGGCTGGAGCTTTTGTAAGGTAAAATGGTCAAACACTAAATGTCAAATTCTCATCAGTTTTACAGACAATACAAAACACATTATCACACAAAATTGTTTTATAAGTTTGAACTAGAATTGATTAAATACCTAAACCAATAAAAATTTAATTTTTGTACGAACTTATCCGAGCGACCGGTGTGTACCAAGTTTGTACCAAATAGTTTATTTTTTCAAAAGTTTTACCGGGTAAATTTCTCCCTATGGTCTGTAACAACATAAAGTACAAATTAAATGCATTAGTCATTTTAAAGCTGATGCAATAAATTTTACTAAGGAATACAATATCTTGTTTACATATGTTTTTCATCAACTATTTAACTATTTTATTTTATCAAAAATAAACCTTATATTTTTAATTATTTTTCTAAACTTGTATTCAAAAGATAAATATAGTTCAAGCTGTTTCATAATATGGTATTTTTTCCAGGTCTGCAGTGAACCATATGGGGGCATTGTTAGAGTATCACAGGTTCCAGTTAACATTACAGTACTAGATGTGAATGATAACTGTCCTGTTTTTATTAATCTACCCTACTTTGCTATTGTTTCAACGGACGCTGTCAAGGGAGATGTCATCACTAAGGCATGTGGAAGGTTTGGCAACCCAATCTATTGAACCCATTCTTACCTCTACCTCATTCCTTTTTATTTTATTTTTTTTAGAGAATTACATTATAATTCATTAAAATCATATTGAACAAAAACATATTTAAAGCACTTTTGCAGTGATAACTGTACCGGTACTAAAAGTTGGCCATCAGTCATTAATATTATTTAGTAAAAACCAAAATGCTTATCCCTTTAAGCATAACCTAAGGTTTACATGGAGTGATTGCTTTTTTTAACACTTTGTGAAATTTTCATTGTTATGTGAAAAGTAATGTTGCCACCTAATTGAATAACCCAAATTTCACATTTACACCTTCCTGCTATCATGAAACTCAAAAATCTACAAAAATTCCAATAGCAAATGTAGATTTTGATATCGATGAGTTTAATAGTAAATGTTGAGCTTGACGAGTGAGAAGGAATTATTTCAAAATAATAACAATACACCACTCTACAAGAGTGGGTATGGTCTTAGTGTCTAAACAACCAATATGGTTATTGTAACTAGAACAAACGAAAGTGAATTACCAAAATGAATAGGAAAGAGAGGGAAGGTAGGAAATATTACAGAGTGGTGTTGGATAAGTATATTACAGTTATATAAAATTATTGTAATAATATATCTAAGCAATCATTATAATAAAGCAATATTAATAATGTTAAAGTAATGTAACATATATTATTATGGATTTAGCATAGTAATTTATCTAAAAAAAAAACAAGAATAACTTATCAAATAACATTTAAGTAAAATTACATTCTAAGTTAAAAATAGGCTAACTGTTTTGTAAAATGAAGTTATATGATTATATAATTTGTATAGGAATCCTAATCATTTAAAATATAACACTACAATCATTACAAAATAAAGAGAATACTAATAATGTCTAAATTATAAATATTTACCATACAAAAGTTAATTAAATTAATTAAGGTTAGTGGCATACATAAAATAATAATATATATTTGTAACTGTCATAAACATGAACACTTAATATAAATGAGTTAGTAAAAATGATTTTGATTGACGGTGATTAGTTGATTATTGAGATAAATATTTTAACGCTAATTGATTGGTTCCTAAAATTATAAAATTACGGACTGTTACTTAACTTCAATAAGAGTATTTGTTGTAGTCTGTATGAATTAAAAAATGTTTATGAAAATATCCTTCTACACATATAATATTTATATAAGAGCACATTTGTATGATCGTTTGATGGACCGGGACCAAATTTGATATGGTGGTTAATTAAGATGAAACTGATGTAAAAAAATATTTTTTCATTATTTGGGTTTAAGGAGTTAAAATTCAGTAACTATCCTAAAATAATGAACATGTATTTTGTCTTCATTCCACGAGGATAGAGAAATGAAATTTGGCACATTTTGTTTCTCATGTAATTGATAGAAAAAGTAAACCACTCCCATTTTGATCACTTCCTTCTAAGAAGTAAAATAGCTACCGCAGTAATATTCTGGCAACATCCTAGAAAGTTTGATAGCTGCAATTTGGTACATTTATTTCGTAACAAATACACAGGTAAAGTAAGTGAAGCTATTGTATTTGGGTAATTTTCCTGTAAGGGTAAACATGAGATAACTAACCCTACACAATACAATAAAAATACATTCGAATAACATACCACAAAGCTAGAGAGTTGAAATTTGGCACTTTTTAAACTTAAGTGTAGTATAGGAAAGAAAAACACACTAGTAATATTATTTCTGTACTTGCACATAAGGGTTGCAATAGGGTAATAAAACAATCCTTATACAATTAAAGTAAATTTGTATACTTCCCATCAAACTCAAGACCTGTTATTAGACACATTATTCTTGTAAGTAATAACTAATAGGAAGCATAATGCACTAGAATTTCGTTTCCTTGCACCTAAGACATGAAAATTATGAAACTAACTCTAAAACAATAAACACGTTAATTCTTACATTTTCCTTGGAGGTAGAGAGGTGAAAATTAGTACCGTACATTAATAACTTAAATATTTTTAAAAAAATAAACCACAGTGTAATTATCACTTGTGACTAAGGGGTAAAGATTGGGTAACTACACCTATACAATACAAATAAATTTCACTAACTTTCCATAAATCTGGGGAGCTATTTATATACAAGGATTTTCCAGAAAGTATGTACCGTTTTGGGAAAAACATACAGACAATTTTTTTTTCAACAAAATTTATTTCTACAATAAAGAGGATATCTTACACTATTTTCCTACATAGTTTCTAAAATAGTTTAAACATTTGTCGTAGCGAGGAACCAACTTTTCTATACCCTCTTCGTAGAAAGATGTCGCCATTGACGAGAGCCATTGCCAAACACCGTCTTCTGCGTCTTCATCGCTGTCAAAGCGGCGCTCTCGGAAATCCCACTTCAAGTCAAAAACAAGTAGAAATCAGAAGGTGCCAGATCAGGGCTGTACAGCAAATGGTCAAATTGCTCTAAACCAAATTCTTGTATAAGGTTTTGAGTGGCACCAGCAGAATGGGGACGTGCGTTGTCATGGATCAACACAATGCCTTCACTAAGCATTCCACGTCTTTTGTTCTGAATCGCACGCCGAAATTTTCTCAGTGTTTCACAATATTGTTCCGCATTGATTGTTTGCCCCCTGGGTAGAAAATCAACAAGGAGAATGCCCTTTCTGTCCCAGAACACAGTGCACATGATTTTTCTTGTCGACAAAGTTGTTTTGAACTTTTGTTTTTGGGGGGATAGTGAGTGTCTCCACTCCATTGACTGTTGTTTGACTCTGGAGTGACATGACAAACCCAAGTTGCATCACCTGTAACAATCTTGTTTAAGCATTCGTCTCCTTCATCACTCTAACGGGTGAGAAAAGTCAGTGCCCTGCCAAGTCGCTTCTTTTTGTGTTCGTAAGCATTTTCGGAACACAACTTGCGATAATTCAACGATTAACCACAATCTCATGCAAAAGAGAGTTTGAAATTTGTGGGAATTCATCCGAAAGCATTCTTAATGGTGAAACGTCTGTTTCCACGAATTTTCTCATTCACTTTTTCAACCAATTCATCACTCACAACCGATAGCCGCCAGCTGTGAGCCTCGTCATAAACATTTTTTCGCCCATCATTGAATTGCCGAACCCATTTTCTTACCATTCCATCATTGATAACTTTTTCTCCATAAACTTTTCTAAGTTGGCGATGAATTTCAGCAGGATTCATGTTCCTTGCGTTCAAAAATCGTATTACAGAACGCACTTCATAGTCCGTGGGATCAGAAATTGTTTTAAACATTTTGAGTGCACACTAACTAATGTAAACACAACAAAATTTTGCTGTAATTGCATCAGCTGTTCAACAATAAATCAAGGAGACTAGAGCGCATGCTCGGAACATCGTTGCTAGGGCTGTGCCGGGGGTAGAACGAAACGGTGCTTACTTTCTGGACAAGCCTCGTATATAATTCTTAAATTATAAAGAGGGAAAAAATTTTCTAACCTTTTTTTGGAATTGCATGTAATTGTATTTGCCCTATGTTCATTGCATTAATTTATTCTTATCTGGAGATACCTGCTATTAATCTATAAATAAATCTTTTATAATTTACTTGTGTTAAGATTAATCTCAGTTAAAATATATTAAATTTATCACCTTAGTTTTATTAAGTATTGTGTAAAAAGACCTCACTAATGAAATTATTGTATTAACAGGTGCATGCTATAGACCTTGATTTTGGTGAAAATGGTGAAGTCAGATATGAGCTGATTAGAGGACATGGTGAATTATTCCGAGTATGTCGTAAAACAGGAGAAATTAGTCTGAAACAGTCTCTTGAAGGGCACAAGAAAAACTTCCAGCTGGGGATTGCTGCTTATGATGGAGGTTAAACAATATTAAATGACAAATTAGAAACCTATGATTTCTCTTATTCTGCATTTTTATGATTATAGCTCTTCATTTTTGTAAAAATTGTCATTGATTGATTTGTTTTATTTAACAAAGTAGGCTGTTCCTAGTGCTTATTATATAATAATAAATTTTGGTTACTGAAATTTTAGTAAATTTCAGAGTATATTATTGTTATTAATAATCTGAAACTTAAAGTTGTACTAATAAAAGGGTAAATCAATTTATTTAAACAGACTTTTTTTAATTTATTTACTGCTGACAGCACACTCTGTATATGAAACTACAATAATTAAGTCTATTGTTTTACCAGGAATGACACCATGCTCCACTGAAGTCATGGTACATGTCACGGTCGTAGATCAATCTATGCCAGTGTTTGAAAAACAGTTTTATTCTGTAAAAGTACCCGAAAATTTTCCAATACATACGGCTCTCCCAGTTGGGATCAAAGCAAACTCTCCACGCAGTAAGAAAATTTTCTACAGCATTGTGAAGGGAGATGATCTGGACCAGTTTGACATCAGTTACAATACAGGTAAAGTGGTTGGTCACCAGTCATTAAGCATACAAGTAACTTATCTTAAAAATTATCTTTACCTTTTACTTCTACTGTTTTACAAAGTATATTTAGTTTAGGAAGACTCAGACTATCTCAAAACAAATGGGACATCAAATAACTTGTAACACCAACATAATATCAATTTGGAATTTTCACACATTGTTTAAAACTTTAACAGTAATCTAGAAGCCTGATTTGACAAATCATGGTTGGAATATGCAGGGTGTCATATATTGAGAAATACTGGCACTCCTTTATAGACTGATGGAGGCAGTTGTATCCATATTCTCAACACTCTCCCTATAATAAATAAACTAATGAGCTTGACTTGTGAGAAAGTAACTCGATAAAATAAAACCTGAACACAAAATCTCACAATAAACATGTTTACTAACCTCAAAC
>JAGFPH010001585.1:167061-209507 GCA_018207615.1 Philaenus spumarius
CGAAAAATCAGGATTGTTAGACAGATCGTAAAGGTAAATATATATATTTATAAACAATCCAGTTAGGCTACCACAAATAAGTATGGAAAAAATAAATATCTAATATATGTATTAAATTTTAGCTTAATCATACAAATTAATGTTATTTATGCCAACAAAATGGTCTAATGATTGCAATAAAAATTGTTCCTGCTTTTGCAACATAGCAATTAATAAGTGCAATATGTGTTATTTTCGTATGCATATCAAACTAATAGTTACAATTATTACTATTGACTAAAGGTACAATCAACTCAATTTTAAAGGAAAAACCAGTCAGTATATTATGTTAAGCTGCTGGTGAAATCATGGTTGGCAAGACTGAAATAAATTTGTAGAACTTTCAAAACATTGCGTGTGTGGTTTTTTCTTAAACTAATAATTATTTTTAATTTTAAACCTTAGGTGTTTCTTTTATTTTTATTTCATATCTGTTGAAATAATGAAAACAGGGGAGTACTTTAGTGCACAGAACACAAATAACACCAATAGGCTTTTACCTATATAATATGTTGGATGAGATTCCATTGGTAGGTGGTAGCTAGTCAACACGCTAACCTTGGTAATATGAAATCAATACACTAAAAGTTTTATTTTTTTAAACTTTATTTTGAAATAAAAATTATTGAAATAAGTACATTTAATATTTGTATTTAATCCTGGTCTCCATCAATTTTCTTCTGCCAATCTCCATTTTCTTGAACACTTACGCCTGAAAAAAAATGTTTTTTAAATTAGATTTCCTAAGAGGATTTAACTTTTTTAGACTCAGGTTGGTCCTACTTAAAGGTGATAAAAATATTAAAAATAGTAGGCATAAAATAGTTATTCCGCCGGCCATGTGTTGTAAAATTTTTATAAATGCTAATCATTTTTACAGAATCCTTATATATATACGTGAAGCAGTTTTTTGTGAACACAACTCCTTCCTTATTTATGGACCAAATTTAATGTTTGAGTTGTCAAAAATTCATCTCATTTCAAAGTTTTGCAAAAAGGTTTTAGATGTCAAAAATTTTTATCCTTAATGGCGTGAGCAAATCTTAAAGGTCAGGTTTCCCCCACAAGATTAACATGGAACGAATTTAAAACCATTTCTATACAAAACAGCTGTTTATAATAAGAAACAAACTAATCCAGCTGCTTTCGTGGATGTAAATAATTATATGTTTATAGTATTCAGTAGGTTATAAAAATATTTCTATACAAAACAGCTGTTTATAATAAGAAACAAACTAATCCAGCTGTTTTTGTACAAGTAAATAATGATTTTTAAATAAGGCCTAACAGATAATACAGTTGATTCGGATGTCCAGCTTTTAGTACAAAATAATATTTTAAGTTAGGCCTATTTTGAACCAACACATGTTTCAACACATATAAACCAATGAAAACTTGGGTTAAGGAATTTAAAAATAAGAAAAAACTATGTTACATCCTAATTAAAAATAAATAAGACATATAGTAGACCTATTTATTGATAATATACGGTAATTGATAGTGAGTAACTTTTTGATTAGGTTTTTTACTAAGTGTAAGCCTACACTTGAGCCTTACTGGTTCTTTTAACCTTTATTATAAATGTTGTTATAAAATTTAGAAAATAATTTGATTTTAACCTTTAACCCAACAACGGCCACGGTTAAAGCTAAAATTGGCCAGCCCGTTTTTAGCGTTTTGCAAGCATATTTTTAAAAATTCGCCAAAAATAGTAAATGAACCCCAATCCAAATGTGTTCAATAGCTTTTTTGTAGAAGAAACTTCAAAGAATTCAAATATGCCACTAAAAATAAGTTTATTTTGAAATTGTAAAAGTTATTAGCTCAAGAAACAAAAAATGTTCAGTAACGAAAGGAAAAAGTTCAACTTTAGGCCTACATAACAATTAGTAAACATTTTTTGTATTTTTTTCGTAAGCGTAAAAAAGTTTCGTAATTTAGTTCTAAATAGAACTGTATAAAAACATTTATCAATTTCAAATTTTTTATTTTGAAAAAAACCGTTTTTATGTTTCAAGTACACAACTGGTATTTACCTAGGCCTAGATTGTAACGTGCTTTACGTATATGCTTTGACCAAAAATGAAATATTATTTTAAGAAAGTGGTAGAGGATAAATCAAAGAAAAGAACGGTGTACTTGTCTTTCCTTAGTTCACAAAAGTGTTTGAGTTACATTCGTTTGAATAACAAAAATACATCAGTGGAATAAAAACTCCCGAGCTAACACGTGCAAGTAGGTCGGACCACTTGAATAGCGTGGGAACGAACGCCCGAGGCGATCTCATAACAACGTAACTTGCCACTGCTGTTTAGACAATCACAAAACCGGTTTTATCCAGTTTACTTGGCACCATTAGAAACTACAGACTTTCGTCTACAAAATGGTATAAAGCAATCTGTCAAATCATTGGGCGTTGCCTTCTAAATAATCGTTGACAAAAAGGCGTGTTTATCGGTTGAGAGACTGTCCAATCGCAAGGGTTTACAGTAAATCTTGTTTGAAACAGTAAATGTACTGTGAAATCTGATTGGAAGACACCAACAGAAAGATGAAATCACAACCAATCCAACGGTATTGTTAGAAATGCCAAAGAAACATTATTGTAGATGGTGGGAAACGTTGCAAGAGTGAGAAATAACAGTACAATTGTGCGCAGATTCGCGCGTGGAAAGAGCTGTAGGCCGATGTGCACATTTTAAAACGATGATTACGTATGTAAATATACGTTTTACGAAAAAGTTGTAAATACAAAAATTAAAGTTTAATTCATTTCCTTTCCAATGGTGCCAGTTTTATTACGATTGGATAATTTTAAGTGGGTTAAATTAGCGACTATGCAAATATATGCAAATGTCTCGCTATTGTCTAGATGGTTGCGTTTGCGCCGTGAAACATGGTGTCATGGTGGGGTTTGGCCGTTGGTGGGTTAACATGATTTACCATCTTAGTTTTGAGGTTATTGTTAATCCTACACCTTTATTATAAATAAAGCATAACATATGTTTTTAGAAGGTTCCATTGGAGAGGTTGGCGTGCGGAGCACGCAGGGGTCTCCCCTAGTATATTTAATAATAAAGTTAATTTTTTTTTGTAATTTATAAATAAATAAAGTAGGCTAGATATAATTAGACAAACGTTAACAGTTTGGATAGTCACCAGAAATATAAAATTTAAACATTAAAATTAACATTATCTTAAGTGTTCAAACTATGCATGTAAATTTTGTGTATGCCCAGTATTTATGTTTGTATTATATTATAATTTATTTATACTCACGTCAAACGATTGTCGATTATTCCTCAATAATTAATTGAGGATCATTTGACGTGAGTATAAATCACTTATAATAATTATAAAACTGATCCGTGGGCTAGAATGAATAAATTTGTTTGTGTATGACTCATAATGGTGTATTCAGTGGAACAGCAGTAACATACTGTACTAAAACATAAAAAAAACCATAAAAGCAGTATTGGGACTGCCAACAGAAGTGAAAACTGTCATGAATATAAATTGTTGGCTATATTGGTTTAATAAATTAATGATAACATAAAAAGTACTGTAATCAACTTTTGATAGTAATTGAGAATGAAAGTATTCAGAAACGTTATATATTCATATAAAACGAAATACACAAAATCATATACCGGTACTTAATAATTTAATTTATAAATTGCCTACTTTAAATTATTTATCACCATAATTTTTATTCTATTTCGGGCAACTATCCCATCACTTAATTCATTAGCGTTTCTAACCGATTTTACAAGTATTTCGTGCTGACGCTAAGTTGTACTTTTCCCCATCTTTTTTTTTCAAGCGCGCCTATAGAATATTTCATTTAAAAATATATAAAACCTAAGTTTAAATCCATTTAAGTCATTTTGTAAGACATACATAATGAGTTTTTTGATTACCTTAGTAAGTACACCAATGATATTAGTTAGGCCTAAGGTTCAAGTATAAAATGTTAACTAGGTAATTAGAAATTACAATTTAGAACAGAGGTGATTCTTCAAGATGTAACATATTTAGGAACATCTTAGATTTTAATTTAAGTTAAAAAGAATTACTGCTACAAACAAATTTATATAGGCCTACATTAAAGTGTATTAGGTCGTTATTTTAATAATAATAGTCAAGCAAAAAAAATATAAAAGTAAAACTTTAAACAATATAAATATTATAATAGGCTACTTATCACCAATAATTACACGTTTTGTTCCGACACAACTAATCACAATCTCCATGAGCCACCATTGATATAGATTTTTAAATTTCTCTAAAAGCAAAAGGTTTTTAGAAAAAAATTGATGGTAAAAATACAATTAATTACTGTATAACAATTATTACTATACCTTTTACTATTCAATGCTCTTGCTTTTGCATGCCTCAGCCAGTTTTTGATACAGCCAATAATATCTTTATCAGTTGTCTGCATAGATTGATTATTATGTACTGCTCCTAAACAACAAAAATAATTTTAGACCAAATGATAAAATAACCTAGAAACTAGATCACTAAATAGGCCTAGGCTACATTAAAACTAATTAAATTCGGGTTTTTAATCATAATATTTAGGAGCGAATATAACTTAGCCCTACGCTGTAACGTAATGATTGTAACATATATTAATCTATAAAATGACTTCCAAACAAGAAATAAGAGGTTAACTTAGTTATTTGATAGGCCTACTTATAAAATAATAGTATAGAAATTATACTCATATTATACAGTATTGAACAATCAAGGCAGTTATTATCAACAATACAAAATATTTAAGTCTAGTGGCAGTTAAAAAAAAGAGTCCTTCGGACTCTAGTAGTACTACAGTAGGTCTCGAGAATGGAGGAAGTCAAAACGAGTCGGCAAACTCAAATAAAGGGGTTAAGCTGGGATTAGCGGAAAATTGTACTCAAACTGGTCGTATTTTTATCCTAGCAGATATAATTTAGGGCCTATATAATAATTTCTAGTTTTAAAATATTATTTTGTAAAAGTTAAGTGAATTGACTGGCATTATACGTATTTCAAATATTATCCCTCCCCCTGTTGTTAAAAAATTGTTGTTGGTTAGTGTTGCAGTTAATAAACATATTAACTTATTTCTGAGAATTTGTTCAAGATTTATTCTATTGGGCCTAGTTTTATTACGAGTAGTCAAATTACAAAATAAGACATGAAGACAACAAATAACAATCATCAAGTTAGGTGGTCTTTCAAAATTAATTATAAGACATTAAAATACCATTTTACAAGTAATTTTATTAGAATGATTTTGTAAATGTTTGGGCATATAACATTAAATATTTAAGTAGGCCTACTCCTATTAATTGTAATAGGCTACATATTAAATTGATCATGATCACATTAACTTAAATTTCATTTATGGGCACAACTTTACTATTCGACTCTAGGCTAACCTAGAGCTAACAGAAATGCAAAAATAATATTAAAAAAATACCTAAAAGGTTCTAACCTAACCTATTTAGTCACAGTATGTTTCCCTGTATTCGAAATTTAACAGTAGAATGTAAAACAACGTTGTTGTCTGCAAAAATATTAGGTTAGAGTCGAGTAGTAAAGTTAGGCCCATTTAGGCTACTGTACTTGTAAAAATACAAAATTAATTCTTTTATAATATCTTTTATATCACTAAAGCCTTACATGCAGCTGTACCAAACTCTTTGTAGAAAAAAGGCATTAAATATTACTCCTAATAAGCAATGGGTGTAAATTTACTTTAGAACATGTTACCATTTTTTAGGAAACAGAGTAGCCTACCGCTGCCAACCTACTAAGCACATTGTACTATTGAGTATTGACTGTTGGTAAACATATTGTGACTAGAGACTGCAAGTTAGAACTTATTTTTTTAATGCAACAGACCAGGTGTCTTAATGTAGGCCTAAACTTTGGCCATGCAGGCCTAGGTTTATCAACTTAATAAAACAAGTGCAACAATATTAAATTACAGTACACGCCTTATAACTACAATTCCAACCAAAAATAAAAACCTGAACCTAAACTAACTTACAGACACAGGGTATGTTTCAAGTCAATCAAAATATATGACTTAACTTTCCTAAAATTTGGCATTGTAGGCTAGAAAGAATATTATAGTTTCGCCCAAGGTCTAAGTTTCTAATAATATTAATGGTCATTTTACTCAAATTATTGGATTTCTAAATGTATAAACTCTCATTCTATTTTAACTTGTAAAACTGATTAATATGACATACTGGGCCCAGTTGCTAAACTAGTTACGGTAACGTGTTGTATAATGAAGCCTAGACAAATTCAAAATGTAAACAAAACATAACCTCAAAAAACGTTACACTTTATATTACAGGGTAATCATTCATGATTTACGTTTTAGTAGTTATTATAATTTTGTTTTACAAGAAATCGTGAATTATATGTAACATTACTTTAGTCTCTGTAATAGTTTAAATTAAGATTCCTAGTAATTGAAGCAATGTTATTATGCATAATTAGGTAGAAGCGATTATATAAATAAAATGAACTATTCAGAAAATACTTACTTGCTGTGTAGTTTAGACAATAATTTTCACTTCTCTCTTTTCTTCCTAGCTTGTAAAACACTAACTTCGACTAAAAACGCAAAAACTTCCAATCACGGGCAAAAAAAAACAAACAGTATTTGTCACACTTTGTCTTTTGTCAGTCAGTATTGTCCAAGGCCAAAAGGCGGGGGGGGGGGGGGGGGGGGGGGGGGAAGCAGGACAAACTTTCACCGATGTGCGCATGCGCAAAGACTTGTATTTACAACAAACAAAAACCAAGCCCGCATGCAACATAAAAGATTAACAAAACTTTTACAACTTGAAAATAACGGTACCAGAACAAAACACCGTTATGTTATGACCTTGGGTTGGTTTTTCTTCTTAAACTTTATTTTCCCGTTATTATTTTTAGAATTTTTAGGCTTGTATATACTTTATACAACGGCTTTTTCATAGCTATCTAATGGATGTCTAATGGACATCATAGAAATTGTATATCCAAACTGGATATCCAGTCGATATCCACTTTGGATATCTGTAGATATCCAAGATGGTTATCCACCATGGCTATTTAATAGATATCTATTACATATCCAACATGGATATGGATATTGTAGGATGAGAAAGACATCCTATGGATGACCATTGGATATCGTGTGCTGTGTGGGTAGACAAATCCCAAGTACATATAAGATATCTATAAAACATATTTTAACTAATAACATTAGTTTATATCATTTATTATGTAACTATTGTGCTATTTCTGTATGTTAACAGTTCTGTGAAATATTCTCAATAAGGTTTAGAATTCAAATCAGCTGGCAAAAATTATACGTACCGTACAGCTTTTAAATCAAAATTCTGAAACCTTATTTTTTTAAACCGCTATTAATTAATTGTGACAATAAAGTAGCAAAGTACATTGGTTATTATTAGTTATTAAAGAAGAGAACATATTTTTAAGTGTTCCAATTTGTAACTACCTTTAAAATTAGTGAATTTGAAATATTCTTACAACTTAATTACGGTATTTAACTACCGTACCACAGAGAATCTAAATATTTATTATTACAAATTAAGTCTTTTTAAGTTTTAGAAATCAACCTCAGACTCATAAACTAATTAATTTTAATTTGGTGCATCATTTCATCAATTACAATTTATGGCATTAAATATGTAAGTTATTTTTTATAAACTTACCGGTACACTTATTCTATATTTTGTAGAAATAAGTTTTAAATAATGTATAAACTTATAACAAATTAAAGTTAGTACATAGCCGATTGTGTATTATAGAGTTCACAACTTTAAATGAAGGAATTTACACTAATAATAACTCCTATTAAATTCATTTATTATTGTAGTGAAAGGTACATTCTAAATATAATATCTCGACTGGCACCTTTATTTAAAAAATCAGAGCAGTGTCATAAAGCAGTAGCAATACAAATGTTTGTAAGTACGACTGCTTTTAATGAATAAAATGAAATATGTAATTCAAATGAATGTAAATATGGCTGCTTGGAATAAAATGGAATAATTTAAATGTATGTTTTAGCAATATAACTTTAAAAAAATAAGGATAAACTATAATATGATATTAGTAGGGGCTTGTAGGGGCAATAGCCCCTGTATATATTAAACCATTATATATAAATATGATTATAAGACATTATAAGATTATTTCTACAGTACTAAGATTATTATTTATATAAGCTTTCATTTTAATTCTTACTTTGAAACAAAAACACAGCTACAATAACAAAACACATCATAAAAATAAATGTGCAGGTGTTGTTGATAGCTGAATTTTCCAATTTATATACAATCACCTGTTTTTAACACTAAAATCACCTGATTTACACCTATATATTCCTATGCTATTTAAATGGGAATTATTTTATTCCGTAACAAATTTTCGGGACACAATTGAATATTTTCCCCCAAAATTTCATGTCCAGACCGTTAAAATGAAACCTCTCCCAGCTTTCTACCACCTCCCATTCGCTCACAATTTTATTGTAAAATTTGGGCTTACGGAATTAGATAATATGCAGATAAGCAAATATTCATATAATATTATAGTATCAAAAACAAATGAACTAAAATTAAAACAATTTTATTTTTAGTAGACACTTTCAAAAACAAAAAGTTATTTCTTGTAAAATTTCATTGAATGAGTAAACCGTTCTTACAACAAAATTTGTGTAATTTTATTTCATACGTAAGTTTAATACTTTTATTACCGCATTCTTCATCTTGAATTAGAAGAAATATATGTTCAGTACTTGTTTTACTGTCGGTTAGTAAAATTTCTTTTTAATATTCTTCGGCTATATTTTCTGTTAAACAGTGTTGGATTTAAATGATAATCCTCCTCGATTTGATAAGGATGTATATACAGTATGGCTCTCTGAAGAAGTGAACAAGGACCAATTTGTCACTGTGATTTCTGCAATTGACAAAGATATTGGACATCTACAATACAGTTTCTTTTCAGGAAATCAACATCATGTATTCTCAATCGCTACAGCTACAGGTTGTGACAACTTCATGGTAGTTATATATAAATAAAATGTATTTAGTGAGTAAAACATGTTTACGTTGAGCTAAAAGAAAAGGGAAAGAGTGTACCTACTTTAGTGCACCAGCAAGTATAACTAAATAATTTTGGCCAATGTATACAAAACGTTAAGGTACCTTGAGCTTACACAAAACTTGAGTTAGTGTTTATAACTATTTATTTATAAAAAGTGTTTTTTTTTAATTCACAGCAAATGATTAGTAAAACTCACATATTTATTTTATATTATTTTCTTCAAATAATTAATTGGAATTTTTATTCCGGTATTCCCAGTAAGTAATAATATAAAACTAATAATTTTTAAATAAATTGTTTTTAAAATAAAATGTTAGATACAAAAAATTGAAGGGTTACCGTACAGATTATATAAAAGTGTTCACATTAACTCATGTATAGTTTGGTTAACTTAATAAAATAGTATACATATTTCCTTACTTCATGATTCCAATAACTAACACAAATTATTTGTTTGAATGTTCTAGGTGTAGTAACCGTGGTTAACACCCACAAATTAAGAGAGAAGTCAACTCATGTTTTAAATGTATCCGTAACCGATGGTGTTCATACTAGCTATTGCCAGTTGAATGTGGAAATAGTTGGTACTAACCGTAACAGCCCAGTGTTTGAGAAACACCAATACGACGCTATGGTTTCTGAGAATATGCCTGTAGGAACTTTATTATTACGGGTTACAGCTACAGATTCAGATTCAGACAAATATGCAAAAGTTGTGTATTCTATCTCTTCGGAAATATTAATGGACAAATTTTATATCAACAACATAACTGGTAATGTTATTATTAGACTAAAATACATTTATTTTAGTTTTGATTAATCAATGTTTACATAGTTATGAGTAAAAATCCAAACCATTTAATTTTATTAGTTTCTCTTTGAAATTTTGTAGACAAGTTAAACAGAAGGTTTTTTAGACTATTACTATTAAGAAGTGTAAAGTCATTAATTTTTAACATACAAAATAAATTAGAAGAGAAAAACCTAATACAATGGGTACGGTAAGTTTTAAAATGAAAAACACATAAAATATAGTCTTCAATAAATAAAATATATATAAATTATTCTATATTATGTATAAATATGTATGAGAAAGAAATACATCATTTTAAAATGGCTTCAAGAAACTCTTTCTGCTTTTTTAGTTTAATTTTAAATATACTGATTTCTGAGATTTCACTAACTCCTTGGGGAGTTTGTCCATAAAAATGATTCCAGCTTCAGATTAAAGGTTTTTAATTTAAGCTAATATGTGCTTGTAAACTCGGAAGTCATATTTATTTCAGGTGTTATGTGTATGAACATCCACATTATGAACCTTCTGACTCTTAAACTTGTAATGTACATCTAGATTATACAAATATTAAAGATGTATACATTTTTAACTGCAACTAAAAGAAATACCAACTGTGTGCTATGATTTTGATTGCTTGTTTCTGCAAATGAAATATTCTCTGGGATATCCTCTTTGAGGCGTCACCTGGGGTGAAAATAGACTGATGTATGCCAAAGGATTTTGGTCTATAAAAGGCAATGACCTCAACAAAAATACCATTAATTTTCCTGTATAACTCATCAGTATGGCCCTCGTATGCTAATCCACAAACATTACTATCAATGATCCACAAACATTAATTTGACTAATAGAACTGATACAAATGCTTCACCATTAAGTTGCGTATAGGCTATTAATTTAGACTTTACTTTAAAAAGCATACGTATAGTCTTGACTTCCTTATGTAAAAGTTTCAAAACAAACATAACAAATCTTAGAGCTTTAAGTATATGATAGCAGCTAAATTAAATAATAATAATACAATTTCAAATATACATCAGCAATATAACTTTGACTATTGCACCAAAGGTTTCATAATATACTCAATATAATAAACTAACCATCTAACTAATAACAATAACCATGACATGAATAAATTATTAAGGAGTTCTAAGGAGAATAAGTGATTACTTATTCACAAAATTTTGGATCTGATAAAGTTTTTAAAACTATAAAAATACAGCACACGTCTTTTTTTTTTCAAAGTTTGAGTTGCTGTACTTTTTAAAATAAAGGAAATAATTGGTTTTAAAAAAACATTTCAAGACTTTCTTGAAAACTATTATATAAAAAAAATGTTTTAAATAGTATTAATATCTTTAAATAAAAACATTTCAAATGATACAATAGTGAATATTTGTTGAGTTTTGATTATTTGAGTATAAGCAGGTAAGCATTCAAGAACTATGATTAATTCAACTTTATATTCTCCTATGTGATTGTAACTTTCAGACAAACACACGATTTTTTTAATGTATGAAACCCAATATATAATTTGTTATGGAAATTGTATTTGTTTTACAGGAGAAATCAGAACCAAACAGTTACTGGACAGAGAACAGGATGCTGTATATGATATCCCATTATTGGCAACAGATGGTGGTGGTAAAACTGGAATATCTACTGTCAGGCTTGTTGTTATGGATGCTAACGATAATCATCCACAATTCCTATTGCAGGAATATAAAGCTTGTATATTTTCTAACCTTACAATAAACTCAGCGTTTCTTAAAGTAAGTTTACAAATTACAGGATCTATATATTCCTTCCGTCAACCTATATTTACAGATTGTTAATTAAAAATTGATATATTGTGCAGATTTTGTTTAAAAATATAACAAATTAATGAACTAACCACAAATATAAACAACATAGGCCTACTGGTATCTAGAGAATAGAGTGAAAGTGTATAACGGTGCAATGTGTTCCGAAACCACTAAAAATCAAATCAAAGTTGTTCTCTAAAGCATCTCAAAAAAATTATATTGGTATTTATAATGAATGCAGATTTTCCTAGTAAAAACTTTTATAAAAATCGTTTTTATTTGAAATTTTGTATAGGAATTTTTCTCTCCGTCAACAAATTGTTTGCATTCTAAAATTAAACACCTACATTTATTTTAACATACACCATATATTTTGATATTTATAAAGTTCAGTTTTACTTTAAAACTGGAATCTATAGCAACTTAAGTTTGATTTGAAAAATCTCCACGATATCTTTATATTCAATTTTCATTTCTCATCAGCCATCCACAAACTCATATAACAACTAAAAGGTGGAATTGGAAGTGTGACATGTAGCACCATCTTGCTGTAACCAGAACCAGTAGTTTGCTCTTCAGTTTGAAGCAAAGTCACATCTGCAATAATTTCTCATTTATGTTCTGCATTTAATGTGTAAAAGTGGGCATAATCACTCTTCTTTGTGAAATTGCACACAAACTTCTAAAAATGTTAAGAGCTTTGATGGTAAATGGGGATTTTCTTAACTGCACACTTTAATATTGAGATTGTTCTTCTATCTGGAAAGAGTAAAACTTCATCTGAATAACAAATTATTGTCTGGAACACTAGTACTACAAATCGTTTCAACCTCTTAAGTACTGTAGTCATGTATTAAAATCGGTTTATCATAGTTTTTACACCACTCAAATTTGATATGGGCCTAATTTAAATTTGTTTGTATTCTTGTGAAAAAAATCAAATTACAATTGTGTCTGTTGAGATAATTTCCTCAGTGACTTTCTTTTAGGTTGTAAAAGTGATTAATAAATACCATGCTAACTGTTATCAGGTAACAATGATGGAGAACCAATAAGTTGGTTATTAGATACATCTCTTGTTTCACAAAATCGTTCACAATAATCAGAAAATGGTAGATATTTTTGGTGATTCATTGTTGGAAAAATAAACTATAGAAACATTCTAGCTCTTGGAGTAAGACAGATTTGTCAAACAATGACCAACCATAAATGTAGTTGGTTCTATTGAAAATGGCATTAAAACAATGTACAGAATTTGTATGATTTGAATCTGTAGCCTTGATGCACTGTGGAATACTGTGTTAGTGTGCATGTACAACCTCGAGCCGTTGTTCAATCTACCAACACCCTCCTCTACTGACAAGCCCTGTCCCATGCATGAACAGTTTCATGTCTCAAAAATTCATCTGTAGAACACAATCAATTCCCTCTTTTTTCCCTCTCTAAATTCTGAAATAACAACTTATTTAGTACTAATAAGACTATTAAGGATGAGGATTTCAGAAACAAATGAGAAAACCAACAACCAATAAAAGCTTGATGAACTAGAAGATCAGAGTATTTGCTAGACTGTCTATTTAGTCTGGTTGTTTTTTATGTAATAGTGTATAGATAGAGAATTGGAAACAAAATTTGTTATTTAATAATCTGCCTCGATTTTTTGTAAAGTACATTTCAATCCTATTCTATACTACCTGTTCTCAAAATAGCGTCTAAGTATAACTTAAATAAGTATGACTATAAAAGTCGGTAGTTTAAATTTAAAATAAGATAAAGGTTATGGTAAATATTAATTTCTAATATAGATTATTTTTGCAATTAGGTCCGAGCACAAGACAAAGATGAAGGTTTAGGGGCACAAATTGAATATGCTATTTACGACAGAGATTCCAGTAAAGCAAGAAATTTATTTGGAATTCATCAACACACAGGTGCAATAATACTTTTGCAATCTGCTCTCTCATATGGTAAGTTTCTGTTAAATTAAAGTAGGGTAGTCATTTTAACATGGTAGGTTAGTAAGTATACTTAATTTGTTTATGAGTGTGATTTTAGTATAAGCTCGAGTCACAATAGCCTTAACAAAAATAGAAAGATAACAAAATAATTAAATTTACATAAATCTCTTAGGTTTGCTTCTTAGAAAAATATTGTACAAGATTTTTTCGGTAGTTAATAAGGAATAACTTTTGTAAATACTATAATTAGTAAGCATTGAATATTTTTACTTAGTTCAACTACTAGGCCTAACAAATTTAATTTATTTTCAAATTTTGTATTTAGAAAACCAGGTGTTCCAATTCTTTGTTCGAGCATCAGACTGTGGTAAACCATCTCTACATGAGGATGTTCCAATAGAAATTTACATAATGGCTAATGATGACAACCCACCCCTGTTTCAACATTCTGATCAGACATTTTTTATTCCAGAAGATATAGAAATAGGTAAGAGTCTTAACAAGAAAAAATACAATATCTTTGGTAAATCTATTTAATATATTATAATTCTACTTTTTATATTGCACATTTTCTTATTTTTAGGAAGTTATAGATAAAGTCAATCAAAAAACTTTTTAGTTCTTAGAGCTCATACATTTGTCCCAATTCTTAAAACTCATACAGACCTGCTAGCAGAGCAACTCTCGAGTTGCTAAAGGAAAAAATAATTACATTGAGCTGCTTGTGAGCCTATAGTAAGCCAACATTCAACATAGGCTTATTTAAAGTGCGAAAAGAATCTAGTTTATTCTCAGTTGTATGTTGTTCTTCAAAAGATTACAGCAAGACGAAACTCTGCTTGCTTTCTTGGTATCAAATGGCACAGCTATGATAATGGAAAAACCCTGTTGATGGTAATATACTGAGCTATACAAAAAATGGAATGGGCCCGAATTAATGTTGTACAATAAGTTCTAGAGTGGGCAGAATAAAATTTTTGTAAGGATATCATCTACCAATTTTGAGTATTTAACAAAATCTCAAAACGGGAATCATATCATCCCTCTCCGATTTCGGGTTAAGACAGTTTAGTAGGTACTCTTTTTACTTTTAATTAATCATAGGCATTTAGTTTGTATACTTTTGTAAACCACGCACAATGCTATAGGAGTATTTGCTTTTTATTAGTCATACAACATGATTTGCTAACAATAAGATTTAATAAAAAAAAGATCATTTAATAAAAGAAATAAGTAGAGTTGAGAGATATATAGGATCCAAAATAGTGTCTATCAGAATCAATACAACTTCATCTGAACAGGTCACTAAATGCTCTGGGACACTGTACAGACTTGTGAGCATGCCATTTTGCCATCCAAGGTTGAGCCATCGGAAGGATGTACACTCCTGCAAAAGTGATGTACAGGACTTTTAATTTTCTTATCAAACTTTACCAGTTTTTATTTTTTTTTTATTTTTTACTTTTAAAATCATTGTTACCAATGCATTCATACTTATAGTACTCAATAATTAACTGTTTTTACTTAATTATTTAATTTACTGTGGAATATACTTATAAAATAAGCTTATAAAGGTTATCTTTGAAGTAGTTTTAAAATTTCAAGTTAAATTAATTGAATTCTTTTAAAATTTGCAGGAGCGGTTATTACCCAAGTGAAGTTGGTGTCAGAAATCACAGTGAACTATAAGCTGGTGAGCAGGGACAATTCTTTGTTTGACATAGACTCTGAAGGCCGAATACGCGTATCAAAGCATTTGGACCGAGAAAATGTATCGCTTCATAATTTAGGAGTCCTTGCTCTCACTGACACTTCACCGCCACTTATGGCAGTAGCAGAGATATATTTACATGTGTTAGATGTTAATGACAACCCTCCAATATTTGGCTGTGCTAAATATACTTCAGTTATTCCTGAGAGTGTAATGGAAGGAACTTCTGTTCTAAAAGGTAAACTTCCAAGATAGCCTATGTATATCTGTGTAGTGGATTTTCTAATACTGCTACCTACTCTGTACCTACCTTACCATCTTGTGTGGACCATAGTTCAGATTATGTTTATCATTGTATAGTATCTAGATGATATTAGTTTATTAAAAAATGTTAATTGCATAATAAGCTACCTTTAAACTAGAAACTAATTCAAAAAATACTTTTTACATAATTCAAATCACTGGACTATCCAAACTAATTATATACTGTTTAAAGCTAGCACATGTAAAATTAAAAAAAAATTGATTAACCCTTCTTCTAAAGAAGTTATGTCCCCAATTCAGTTCTGGCCTTACAATTCCAGAAGGATCTAGATTATTTAATTATTTTTAAAATATTGAGAAGGCAGTTGGGTTGTAAGTGTAACTTAGTGCGCTACAACAAATTTAATTACAGCATGTTGAATAGTTAATGTGATTGAAGAAGATTATATAGCCTATGGCACTGGCAATACTCGTCGATCAGGCGCCTGCATGTTTAACATATGTTGCCAGCTCGCGTACCTCCAATTCCCTTTTTAACTTGTCATTCTATGTTTCAACTTGATTACGTCTTACTAAAACACTAGAATGTAGTATTTCTGCACCCCTGTCAAAGTTCAGTCATTATCGGAAATCAATTAAAGATGTGTTTTTTGCAGTGAATTGAAAGTAATTTGTGTACAGGGAAATATAAAATTTGTCATTATTTTTAACAGCATTTTTGTTAATAAATGAGCAAAATTTGTGAATAAAATAGGAAATTTAAAAAAATGTCTTTCATCCGAGAGTGCCTGACTATAAGCTTAAACATCTGTATAGGTCTATGTCACATTAAACAATATTTTTGGTGTTTACATATTCACTAATGGGATCTTAGTTATTAACTATTAACACTTAATTAAGTCTTACAACTCTTTCGAATTTAAGTGAACCTATATTCAATATTTTCAATTCTTTAATTCAGAAACTTCATTACTTTTAAAAAATCTAGTAGTTTGCTCATCCAGTACAAAATTTGTTTTAAATAGTAAATAAAAATGATATTTGAATAATAAATTAGTGTCATGAATAGAACTTTGTTAACACTATTCAATTGAGTTTTCTAGTGAAATAAACAAACATGACACACTATTTTTTATTAAATTTTGTGTAATAAATAAAGAGTTCTGAAATAAATTGGTCTTTATTGTATAAATTGTATAAGTTATACAATTCTAGGATAAAAACCTACGAATTTACAATAAAAATAATACATATTTATTAAATAAAATCATATTTTCATTGCAGTTCTTGCCTCAGATATCGATGAGAGTAACAATGGTGAAGTGCATTATTCATTGATAGGAGATGATGAATCGTTTATGATAGACTCTTTTACGGGCTGGATTACTACAGTTAAATATTTAGACAGAGAGACTACGCCTTCCTACTCTTTAACTATAGTTGCCAAAGACAATGGTGTCCCTTCACTTTCTGCTACTGCTTTCCTTCATATTTCCATTGCTGACTGCAATGACAACCCTCCAAACTTCACACAGCAGTCTTATTATGCAACAGGTAATAAAAGAAGATCTAATGCATCTTACAAGTACAGTACAAAAGTACAAGTAAAGTTTCTATATATAACAAAATTGCATGCTATTGATAATAAATTCAATAAATAAATTTTCAAACATTTTGATTTAAAATATTCAAACTAGATTATGCCTTGGTAAATATATAATCGCAGACAGTGTTTTTAGTATTCATAATAATAACTGGATTATAAGTGTGGTTTTATTTTTACTTTTCAGTGCAAGAAGATGCACTACTTGGTTCAGTCGTAATACATTTGGCAGTTATAGATTTGGATATTGAACCAACATATTACATCAGTTACTACATCTCAGACAGTGACCCACTATCCTATTTTGGAATTCGTCAAACTGGAGAAATATATGTTGCTCGAAATTTAGATAGAGAAAAGCAAGATAGTTACCACCTGACAGTTTTGGCAACCGACTCTAAGTTCGTTACATCGACTCTAGTAACTGTTGAAATTCTTGATGCAAATGGTAAATAAATATTCCCATTTAAATTTTGTAAATAGCTCACAAATGTTGATTCAACATAATGCAACAAGTAACTTGTACATTTTGAACTACCATCATAATAATATAGACTTATTAAATCTTTACTCAGAAGAAAACTCAAACTTGCAATGTTATAAATGTTGGAGTGAGAATCAAAATACTAATAGAGGAGTACAGTAATGGTTGAGTGTTGGTTAGACTAACATCTGATTAACATTATTACCAGCATGGTAGTACAAAGCCTAGTACTTTTATAAAATTGTACTTTATGTATCATGAAAAAATACACAGAAACAAAATGAAAGATTGAACACTTTTTCGAGACTTCGGCTCGTGTTTTTTTTAAATGCTTATAAATGTGGGGTGTTTGTCACACTAGAAAGCTCAAAAGCTTTTCAACTCTCTGCAATAAAATTACAAAGATTTTGGTACCACCAGAAGTTTTCTACGACGTCTGCGAGTGCATATATCATGTCCACAAACAGACAGACGGACACACAATTTTTTAAATGAAATATAAGACATATAAAATAATTATTTTTCGAATTTGAAAAAAGCTCATAATTGTTCTACTTACAAAAAAGCTATACAAATTATTACTTAAAAGTTTATACTGTAGAATAAATCTTGTCATAATGGAATCAACAATTTGTAAGCAATACTAATCGACATATTTAATATTAAAATAATAAACAGCCGTAGCTTACAGATATGCACAACAGTAGTTGAATATGTCAGACAAATTGAAAGTTTGGAAATTATAAATAGTCTACTATAATTTTTTAATAATACTGTTGTATTAACTTGTACTTTTAGATGAAAAACCACAGTGCACACAAGTCCGTTACAGTGAGGTTATTTCTGAAAATGTTGCTCCAGGAACCTACATTCTCACAGTGTTGGCAACAGATGCCGACCTTGAATCCAAAGTGAAGTTCTTTCTTACTGGTGAAGCAGCACAACATTTTTATTTGGACCGTGATACAGGTATTCAGAGTCGTTCAGCACTTATGTAACACAAGAATATTTTAGAAATGGTTTTAAAGAAAATGTTCTTTTACTTTTTGACTTGACTATGCCTGGTAAGGAAGGGATAAGGAAGTGTTTAAGAGGTATTTAATTAATTGTTTCACAAAGCATGCATCCTAAACAAATGTTATACAATACAGTATTTGAAAAAACCAAAACTAATAAATAAAGTAGGCCTTCTACAATTTATCCACAATTAAATTAAAACGATAAAACATTCTTTAAACTCTAATTATTTGATTTTAAAGGCCACAATTAGACCTCTCCTAGTTAGTTATTTTGTGGTATTTTCAAACTTGATTTTTATTTTTATTAACTTGATTTAACTTGAGTTTGGTATTGATTTTTCGTTAGTTTAAACTAACATAAAAAGACCCAGTGACCGTTTGGATGTTTTAAATGATAGCATTTAAAACAACATAGTGGCAGTTGTTCATTATACCAGACTACCTTTAAAAAAACAAAAATTTGGTGAAATTATTTAATATAACGATTCAACAATTAACAGCAACCACATTTGTCATTCTGGAGGCCAAAAAGCCGCAATTGCCTCCAACAGTGCCTCAAACACATACTCTCCGGCAACGTACTTGCGCCATGTAAACTCCAACAAGTACGACTCCAAATGATGGCATGCAGTACCCTGATGCTTTTTTTTATGTCACTTGGCCAAGCCCCACATGTGTTCAACAGTTTGGGTATGAGTACCACTTTTCAAATCTAAGAAATTGTACTTGTGGTTGACCTTGAAATGTTCAAACCCAGTTTCCCTCAATTCTTTGGTCTTGTAAGCTTGCCAGCAGTCCGAAAAGATGGTGCTGCCTTTCTTGATTTCTTTTATCAACGTAGCAGCCTTGCGAACTGGAACTTTTACCAAGAAGCACTCACAAGTCTCGCGACAGATACCACCAAAGATCCACTGTTGTGGCAGTACGCGACCAGCATTGTTTTTGTGAACGTTGATTCATAAATCTCTACAATCAGGTCTTCTCCGCCAATTTTCTGAACTGGACTTTGAGCAGGAACCTTTGCAACCACTTCGCGCATATACGCATTCCAATTGACTGTAGTTGCCTGAGCTATGCATTTGATCGAAGTAAATTCCTTGGTACAGCAATAAAATAAATGTACGGCCAGTGGCGGCGCGCAGTCATTTTAACTGGGTGGGCTAGTTGTGATCTTGGCCTAGTAGTGGCTGGCTTATAGTGCAAGAGCAATGAACTCTACAGGGTAGCACCTGAACTGGCAAATTGGCAAGACCGTAGTCTTGGTGGAAGACAGCATCTGTTTAATAACAATGGCTGCTTATCTGTAACTAAAAATGACTTTATAGAAATTTTATGACTAAATTTGGAATAAATTTTGAGTGGGAATGAGATGGTGGATCGATGAAATACACTGGGATTAATTACGAAAGTGTGTGGCGTTTAAGAATAGAGCTTGGATTTTTGAATACTTATGGTGGTTCGTAAACCAGACATAAGGGACGCTTTCTTCTGACCTGCGCAGGTGCAGGATCAGTGATGATCTGTTTTATGTGTGTGTGTTGAGACCCTTCGGCTCTGTGTTTGACTCTATGTGTTAATTTTAGGATGAAGTCCTCGAGTGTGGGGATTTTGTGCCCTTGAGAGATGGTGACGTTCTTTACGTACCATGGGGAGTTGGTGATCCAACGGAGAGTTTTGTTCTGGAAGGAATCCAACTTTTTCTTCCAAGCCGGCGCGTCACATAACCTGTCCAATGTGAATGCATAAATACCTTAAATCCTTCCATGTACTTACTGTGATAACTTTTTGATTAAACAAGTGTATCAGGTTAATAACTTTCTTAAAAAAAATATACGCGTGACTATGTACCGTTTGTTTGTATGCACAAATAATTCAATTAAAATTAAATTTGTTTAAAATACTAATTAGGATCAAACCTATAGTAAACCCAAGTTTCCACAGTAAATATTATAGTTTTGAAACATAACAGTAGGAGTAGGTAACAAAATACATAACTAAATAAATATTTATTTTAGTTACAAAAACATACTTTTAAAATCTAATCCTATGCATACAAGGTACAGCCAATCTTCTATTTATAAAGTAGCTGTCATAAATAAATCATTAGAGTTAAAATCATGCTGATAATAGTCCACTGCACTTGTATACAAACTCACGCGAATGTCACCAAGGAAGAATGTAACGCTTAGTCACTGCACGTAGACTGTCTCGGGGCTAAGCCCGAGAGACACTTACATTGAACATATGGAAGCCGGCAGGGAGGGGGAACTGTCTGCGTGACGTCAACCATCCTTGATGCTAAGCTACATGCTGTATCGCTAGGGCTAGTTTGAAATCAGCCCCGGCCGCCTGATTTCTACTTTCAGTCGCCGTGTAAACATGCTTTTGCCTTACATATTCACGCGCTGTTTTCATATTAATTCAGTGATTATTTTAATGAACTAATATTTTCTTTTTCTGAATTATTGGTGGGGCTCAGCCCCACCTGCCCTTATGGACGCGCCGCCACTGTGTACGGCAGTGACTGACGATAAGCGGCTGTTAACGAACCAGTTCCCATCTCGCATTCTGATCTTTTCTGGCAAGCTTTGACGTTGCACTTCCAAATGATTTCTTTTCTGAAATAGAGCTTCATTTCATGACCATTTGCACAGGTTTGCTCAGATGGTGAAATACCTTTTTCTTTAAGAAAAGTGACAGCCTCTTCTTCAGTATGTGGCAGGTTGAAAATATTCATCTAAACATTAAATTTCATTAAATAAACTAAGAAATTGAGAAAAAGTTAAAAAGCAGGAAAAATATATATAAAAAAATCAAAAGTATTCTAGGATAATGAACAAGTACCATATAGTTTAGTCAATAAACAAATAGTTTTATTTTTCTTTAACTACCGGTATGCATAACTTTGACTCTACATTGAAATAAAATTTTGTTTATTATAAAATATTTAAACTCAGACCTATGCTATAATATACTTTGTTTAGATTTGCCTAGATTTCAGAGAATGAAAAAATGAGTCCTGCTGTACACTATTAAGCCAAAATCTGATTTTGTTACAGGAGAGTTAAAAACCAGCCGTTTGTTGGACAGAGAACAAATCTCTCATTACTCCCTAACAGCTCATGTACAAGATGGAGATGTCACAGATTGGGAATGCTTGTCATACATAGAGATAGATTTATTAGATATCAATGATAATCCTCCGACATTCTATGCAAATAACTATACTGTCACTCTTGCAGAAGATGCTTTAGTGGGAACGCTTGTTACGAAGATGCACGCCAATGACTTAGACAGAGGTCTTGTTTAAAAATAATAATATATTGTTTTAAATATTTAAGATAGTAATGAATAAGCTAAAAGTTTGATTTTAAATTAATTACAACACAATCTTTTTTATAAAAAAAAGACATCAAATAAAATGTAATAATAAGAGGAGACTTAATACGGATGTATTAGAGTCCTTTATATAAGATATACTATACACTTTCATTTACACTATGTAATGGAGTTATCTTATGAGAGAAATTTGTGAGTTTAACAAAAGTATACAGCTAGTGTTAGAGTTTTTACATTACTTCCCAGATTTTATTAATCATGCTAGCAGAAATAATATGATAAGCAGACAAACAAAAAGAACAAAATCATGCTGTAACACTAAACCCAAAAATTGCATTTGTCATAGACTTTAAGTACTTATAAAGACAATAATTATTAATACTTCTGTTTAGAAATAAATGTTCTAAATTTATACTTTCATTGCTCAAAATATTTATAATGTATAACTTTTTTCTTTGCTTTTTTAAGGCGAAAAACTTGAATGGTTATCACCGCCTGGTAATGTACAACTAAAAGTACCTATACACTATTGTTTCATATTTTGGCTGATTCTACTTAATCTTTTTCTATTCATTTATAAACAAACAAAACTTTATTGTGTTGCAGATTTCATTCAATATAAACAACTTAATAGTCACTTAACAAATACAAATAGGCCTATTGTTCTTATTTAATATTAATAATTAATTTATGTTCAGTGTTTATAAGAAAACACAGGCTGATCAAATTATTCACATAGATTAGTTAAATTATTCAGAGAGGAAAAAAAATAAAGTCTTAAATTCGTATTATAATATTAACCTAATTGCAAAATTTCTATAGTTATTATAGTATTAAATTAAACTGTCTGTGGTTAGTTCTTATACTACCACACTTATTCAGTTTTGAGACGTATAACTTACAATAACTTATTTTGGAAAAATTAAAAGGGTATTTATTTGCAGTAAAATAACAATTTTATAATTTTTCAGGTTTAAATCGGAAAATTCTATATCTCTTAGTAGATTCCGGTGATAACCACTTTGAGATAGCCGGAGATACCGGACTTGTACGCTTGGCTAAGCCACTGGACCGAGAAACCCAATCCACCTACATACTGGTTGTTAAAGCAATGGACCAAGGGAACCCACAACTTTGGAGCGTCACCACCTTAAGGGTTTTGGTTTTGGATATCAATGATAATCCGCCAGAGTTTATTTCTCAATCTTATTTTGTATATGTAGCTGAAAACATTTCACTGAACACAGATATAACTCAGGTTGTTGCTACTTCACTGGATGCTGGAGTCAATGCTCAAATCATCTATTCTATTGTCGATGGGAATGAATTACAAAAATTCAAAATTAACTCTGAAACTGGTAAGACTTTTTGTATTTATATAAATATATACATTATTACTTAATACCTACGCTAAAGCAGGCCATAGACGTGACGATTTGTATGATAGATTTGTATGTGCCAACATTTCGCTATACACCAAATGATAGGACTTGTGCTACAACTTGTTTAAATGGACAATTTTATACCAACAAAAATGAGTGTGTAGGGGCATTACACGGTTTAGAATTGCAACGACAACTCTGTCAACATGTAATGCCTCCAAACATTCGAACAAATTAGTAACAACTTGCTAGTTTCCTCTATTTGCACATACATATCCTAGTGTTTAGGGCTGTTACTTTTGTCCACACAAAACTGAAAGCGCTGAATGTTGGCTCATGCAAATAACAGCCCTAAACGTACAAACTTTGTATTTACAAACAGACCTAAAATAGTGTTGTGCCAACCATTCATCATGTCTCATCAAAAAGTTATTGCTGCCGTAGTAGTAATACATAATTTAAATCAGAAAAATAAGCTTAGCAAATTAGCGCGGGTCATCCACGTCGTCTGCAGAAATTCCACTGCACTTTGAATCGAGAACTATCTTCAGCTCTCTTCTGAATGCTGATCTTAATGAATACATTTTTCTTATTGCAAGATCTCTATTTGCGTCAGCTTCAACCTCCTTTAATCTTTGAACTAAGATTGCACATGCCTCATTCATTAAATGTCTATTACCGCTACTATAAATTCTTGTAAAAATGTTTTAGAGTAATTTCGCATATCACACATGTTAGTAGAATAATAGTATAACACTAAAAATAAATGTAAATTACTAAAAAAAACGACAAATGTAAATCAAAACTACTAGACTTTTAGTATCAGTTGGAAAAAGAAAACGAAGAACACAACTAGCCACCGTTGCGACACACTGGGTTACGTTCACACAAAACCAAGTGAAATCAAACCCCTTTTGATTCACAGCGACATGCTTGTGCATGCAAGTTTGCCATACAGATATTGCGCCTAAACATAGAAAACTGTTTGTGCAGACAAATTGAAGCCAACATATTTCATGCGTGTAGTGGTGACACATGTTGTTTCATGCAAAACGCCGGATATAAGTTTGTACAAACAATTTAGAGTACTCTAACTTGTTGGCCGACTTGTATGTGCAAACAAGTCTGTCGAGCATCTCCTATAGTGTAGTTCCGATTAATGTTGGTGCCGACATCTTACAGGAAGTGATCGTTTCCAACATATTTGAGTGTTTAGGGACGAAATCTATTTTTTTGGTAGATACATGTGTGTCATACATATCTCCGCGTGTAGGGCAGCCTTAACACATAGATAAAGTAGGAGACTTATTTCCAAAGCTTATTACCACACCAATTTTATCATTTGTGTTGTTAGAAAGCTCTCTGTAAGTGGATTTGCACAATCAGTACAAGCCATATACACATTATTGTTATTTTCTGAACAGAAAAAAAGTTACTTTTTTCCCCAACCATTTTAAGAATTACTTTTTCATGTGATATATTGTGTCTAAACTTAGGTGGAAAAAGAACAGAATTTTGTAATATAAAATTCTGTAACTTGAAAGACAGGATGTAACAAATTTACCTCACCTGTAAATATTTTACCTTCTCCTTTTAGTTATTGGTTTATTTGAATAGTTTTACTTTAAGAATTTAAAAAATCTAATTTTACATTTTCAGGTATAATTCAAGTATGTGAACCATTAGACTATGAAGAGTTACAGAACTATGTCCTGACCGTGGTTGCGACAGACTTGGGTGAACCACCACTAAGCAGTACAGCTATAGTAAATATTACAGTCACCGATAGTAATGATAACTCACCCATCTTCTCAGAATCCATATACCAAACAGAAGTTAATGAAGATATCCGGATAGGAGATTTAGTAATTCAGGTATTATAAAACAAGCCTTATTATTCTCTAAAAATTTTATTTCAGGTTGTTTTAATTTAAGGATAACTTAAGTAATTTAACACAATACTTTGGGGAATTTGTAAAACTGCATTGGAGAACATTTTTTTTATAATATATATATTTATTTTACATGACCAATCTATACAGATCGACTAATGATTTATCTATCTTATTATAGACACATGAGGTGGTAGTCATCAATAAATTACTTCCCTACCGGTAATACATTCATTTTCACATCACTATTTAAGAATTACACATTTTTACAAATTACCACTATTACACTAACTAGGTAAGTTCATATGGTTTTGTTCTTTTAAGTCTCCTTTTTGTGGCTACATCCAGAGTAGCTTCCATTTCAGGGTTTTCATGTGAATGCAGTCTCTTATTGCGTTTACCTGCTTTCTTTCTGACCTCATCGACGACTAGGTCGATGCGCAAGGTCACGGTGCAGATCCTTCTTCCAACTATCCGACGCAAAACTTTGTTCTGAAAAGTTTGGATCATTTCCATGTTAGTTTTCTTTGTACATCCCCACAATTCAAGTCCATACATCCAAACAGACTTGAGTACCTGTTTATAAATTAATAATTTATTCTCTACTGTCAACTCAGAGTTACGCCCCGAGTAGCCAGTGGATTCCTCTGTTTTTAATATTGGGTTCTTCTTTTTTCTTCTTAACATGCTCTTTCCATTTTAATTTTGAATCCATGGTCATACCCAGGTATTTTGCTGTCTTCGCAAATGTTATAATCTGATCATTGATTATCACGGGGTGGGGTGTTAATTTCTTATATGTAAAGTTAATACGAGTGGATTTTGTTTCATTCTGCTTAATGCGCCAGCGTTTGGTCCAGTTACTCACTTTATTTAACACTGTTTGTAGTTTATGTGTAGCACTAGTGACATCATCTCCCACTGTTATCAACACAGTGTCATCAGCAAATGTAATTGTAGAACATAACACTGTTTATGTTTAACATTGTTTTGAAACACCAGAAGAAGAAAAACTAAGTTTGTGAATTGTAACAAATTATCTTAACGATTTATCTAGTTACTGGATCAGTGCTTGTAGGATGCATTCTTAATGTCATGTCATAAGTTCCCGTTAATCTTCTGATCACATAATTTTCTATGATATGTTAAAAGCATTAAAATGTGTTTTTCGCAAATATTTTTTCCTTTACAATTGATTTACAATCCTTTACGATTGATAAAAACCAATCAAAATCAAAAGAATAAGATCAAGACATGAAACAATTCTTTACCTAAATGTTTATTGTAGTTTAACTATACAAGAGATAGTTTCAGAAAAACAATCTGACTTTTATACAATACTTTGATAGCAACATTGACATTATTGTTAAAATTAGTTTTTATTTGAATAAGTAAAAGCAAACATTTTCCTTGTGGTTGCAAAACAGAATATCATAAAAATTTTAACAGCTTTTCAATTCTTTTTTAGATACAAGCCTCTGATCTGGACAATGACAACAATGGCCGAGTGTGCTATTCTTTGGAGAGTGGAGATGACCATCAACAGTTCAGTTTGGATTACAATAATGGAATTGTAACTATTGCAAGACCACTTGACAGAGAAATGGTAATAATTAACATTATAATTTGCTACTAACAAAATATTTTCACAACTTAAAAGTACTTAGATATTTTAATTATGTATAAAGTAGTTGAGAAGAAATTTGCACATCATAACAATTTATTTAAACAACTAGTTCTATTTTAGATAACATCTGATTTCAGATATCACGTTATACTCTTCAAATTATGGCCATTGACTTTGGACAGCCACAATTATCTACAACTGCAGAGGTAAACATTGAAATAATGGACATTAATGATAATCCACCTGTATTTTCACAGCAAAACTACACTGCAATTGTCCAGGTAATGTTTACCTTTTCTGATTATAAATCTTGCTATGATGATATTTATATTAAAATATTGACTGATGGATCATGTTCAATAAGAAACATGACTATCACTTATAAAATATATTTGTAAATTAATTTGTTATTAATTGTTTAGTGGAATTAATAATAATCTAAGACATAATATAGAACCGATAGACTACTTTAAATAATTTTGTTAGAAAACAATAAGTTTTACTTTTCATCTTTAAATAATTATCTTTTAAGGTTATATAATTTTCTTAATTATTTTTTATAATTCTGTAATTTTAGGAGAACAAACAGCCAGGATGGCCTGTCTGCCAACTAACAGTAACGGATGCTGATATATTCCCTAATGCTGATCCGTTTACATTGCAAATAGTTTCTGGAGATCCTGAAAGTAAATTTAAAATTGAATCTGATGGAACACTTCTTACATTGACTTTATTGTCTTGCAAAGATCAAGATACATTTCAACTGAATATACGAGCATTTGATAGTGGTACTCCTCAACTTTACTCAGATGCTTGGGTTACTGTCAAAGTAAGTAATTTACTTTTTATTGTTTAACCTAAAAGTTTTAGTAATTTCCACCTACATGACACAGCCCTTGTTCTGGGCTTTACATTATCTAGGAATCCAAATTGTAGTCATCCTTACTTTCTTCCCCAATGCTTCCTTCTTATCTATCCATTCCTCAACCATTTGTGTCTAAACCAACTTAGTTGTTTCACTTGTTTGTTGCTCTCCATTCTAATACATCTCGGAATACACTTTTTTGTCAATATAAATAACTAGCTGACCCGGCAATGCTTCGCTATTGCATAATTATTTTGGTTAAATAAATGAGACAAATGGTAATTTTTTGTCATAAGGATATGAATCGTAGGTTCCAAACCATGTCATTTATATCACTTCATAGCTGTACACCATTTACATGTCGTCATAGGACCTAGTTTAAAATTTCGAATTTTTTAAACCCTTTCATAGCGAGCACCTATGTCTATAGAGGAAGCTACATACTAAATTTCATTCCAATCCGTTTGGTAGTTTTGGAGAGATCGTGATTTAGTAAATTTGACCCACTCAAACCCCACTAAGATTTCGAATTTTTGGAAACCCTTTCTTAGTGAGTATCTATGGCCCTAGAAGAAGCTACATACCAAATTTCGTTCCAATCCGTTTGGTAGTTTTGGAGAAACCATGATTTAGTAACTTTGACCCCCCCAAACCCCCCCCCCCCCCAAGATTTCGAATGTTTTTAAACCCTTTCTTAGTTAGCACCTATAGCCCTAGAGGAAGCTACATACCAAATTTCGTTCCAATCCGTTCAGTAGTTTTTCAGATTTCGTGATGAGTCAGTGAGTGAGTGGTATTTGGCTTTTATATATACAGACATCATTCATAATTTAAACAAATGATCATTCTTTTTATCAAACTGATAAACTGATAGAAATAAGAACATAAATACATTTTTAATTATTACCTAGAAGTATTAAAAACGAAAATTTTAGTTTCAAATTATTGAGAAAGACATAGAGTAATTAGTTAAAGTAATTTTTAATTCCTTAAGAGAAAAAAGAACAATTTACAACTATATTGGCCCTATTATATGTTATAATAGTAATAATAATTTTATTTTACAAAAGTACATCATAAATTTCTTTTTTCATTTACAATGTACACATTTTTTTAATGTTGGTACTCCAATGGATTCCCAGCCTGTAGTGAATACTCTCACAACAAATTAAAATTATTAAGTTTCCTACCAATCTGTTTATTCAAAATTAAAGATTAGTAATAGAAAATGAATGAATAATATAAAACTGACTTCTTACAATATTACTTAGTTCTCTTATTTACACGTTTGTATACTTTTATACACTTCCATGCATTACAAACATACATACTTACATTATATTCATACATACTTATACATAAACTCGTAAAATAATAATACTTTACACAAACATTATACTACTGAACAACAAAAGATGTATTTCTTCTATATTACTTTTACTAAATAAAAATACTTTGAGGGCAGTTATTTTTGAGGGTGTAAATATTTCTTGATTAGATCTGGTTCTTAGCACGTACTGTAAAAAACTTTTGGACTAGAAATAAATAACAAGACGAAAAATTGGAACACTTTTTCTAAATTACGACTCGTGTTTTTTTTAAATACTCAAAAATGTTACTTTTTGTCACGCTTGTCACGTTGCTGTCACGCTAGAAAGCTCAAAAGCTTTACAACTCTCCGCAGTAAAATTACGAAGATTTTGGCACCAACAGAAGTTTTCTACGATGTCTGTGAGTGCATATATCATGTAGAAAGACAGACACACGGGCGCAAAATTTTGTATTGCTTTATCGTGTTCAGAGACCTTGAAAATGTTGAAAAAGTCATAAAAAGTGGGGGTAAAATTTGTAGAATTTTCGCAAGATTACACTTTGCGCATACTTTGGCATTTTAATGCGAGCCATAATAATATCTTTTGCATTATTCAAATTCAGAAGCCTACCACATTATATGAAATCAATGTCTAAAGCTCATAGACTACTTGAAATTAGGCAGTTCCAATTTATTTGATATTTAAAAGGTGACTAGAACACCATATACAAGGTCTTCATTCAGTAAACAGCTGATTTCAATTGAATTTTGAATTATTATTTTTAATTTGTAATAAATTACCTGCTTACACGCTTCCTCAGCAAGGGTTAAATTAATTAAATTATAAGTGAAAAAACATGGACCAATCCCAATGTCGCATGCGAGGTATTCAGTCTATTAATTCATAAATGCAGTAAAACCATACAAGTGAGATAACATTGTCCAATATCTGTAGGATCAGGATAGCTCAGTGGTAGAGTGTTGCCCCGGAAAGGCAAAGGTCCTAGGTTCATATCCCGGTCTTGGTCCATGTTTTTTCACTTGTAATTTAATGAATTTTGAACCTTGTTTACATATTGTTAAGCATTAAGTACTGACCTAACAATTTTGTACTCTGCAATAATAATTATTATAATTCTAGGTAATTGAAGAGTCCAAGTTCGTACCAGTTGTAATACCACTAGAAGTATGGCTCGTTATGTATGAAGAACATTGGATGGGAGGAGAAGTAGGACGAGTGAAAGCCACTGATAGAGATCCTTATGATAGTTTGGTTTATAAATTAGTTCAATCTGGTTATGACAAATTATTTTCCATTGATTCACGTCACGGTTCATTAACAGCCTCTCCAAAATTAGACGCAGGGAAGTATGTGCTCAATGTTTCTGTGACTGATGGAAAGTTTACTGCTTATGCTAAGGTGTCTATCTATGTCCAGCCAGTATGGAATGATTTACTACAGTACAGCATCAGCATAAGGTATTGCTTGTAACTATGAGAAATAGAGTATTTTAAATGTAATATCTTTAGTAGAGATCTAATGATTAATTTGATATATTTGCAGATTAAATGGTGTAACACCACAAGATTTTGTTTGGAAGCAATGGAAGGATTTACAGCTAAATTTGACTTCAGCTCTGCAGCAAGACATACACCTCATCAGTGTACAAGCTGCACCTCATGGTGATCTGGATGTTCTCTTTGCCGTTAAAGGGGTTAGAAACTATTTCTATTTCTTTATCTGGCACACTAAATACAAACAATTTACTATTATAACTTTTAGTTTAAGTGTTACAATTGTATTTTTCATTTCTTATTGTTAGTTTGTATATTTTGTTTTAGTACACTTTTCATAATATTTGCTGTTTGTAAGTAATATATCAACTTATATCAAGATGGCAGAGTGTTCCAGTGATCCAACACAGTTGATTATAGGTTCAAGCCTAGTTACTGGCTTCCAGTTTATTTGAAATATTTTATATTAAAATTTGGAGAAAATGCAAAACTATCTTACTTAAATATTTTAAACATATTTAATTTATTTACAAAAACTGTCCTAACAAATACAATTTGCAGTGGCAACTTAGCAAATGAAATATTCTTCTTATTTAATATTAATAATTATTGTTTAGTGTTTACAAAACACATATAATGTAAAATGTTTTATGTTTAGGATGGTGATAATCATAATTGTATTTCACCCTTAAACAACACAAAAAAAACATAATTCTGCATATATTAATTTAGTTAGTTAAAAATTTGCTAAACAATTAAAATTAGTCACAAGATTGTCTTGAAGAGCAAATTGGGACAGTGATGATTATAAGATCAAGCTTTGATACTGGGATTCAGTTTTCTTGCACTATACGCTGCTCCCCATCTTCATTAGTCCAACTGGCAACATCAGTTATAAAATGTGTTAAATAGTTTTAAAAAATGGTGTGATTGTTTGCAATATATTATGTAACTTTCTCATTTTAACTTACCGGTACTACTTTGAAATATCAGTTGCAGTTGATAAAACTACATTAGCTATTCGATATTTAATCATTAAAGTCAAAACAAGCTTGAAATATGTACATTTATTATAATAACCATTAACATTGAGTGAAATTTAATTATCCTGACTACTATAATATTTCTTCTTTTTCCAACTGAAATATGGTTACAGTATATTAATACATTAGAACCCCTCTTAACCGGTTTGGTCGGGACCGAGATCCTGGCCCGTTACCTGTTTGGCCAGTTAATCCGAGGTTATCGTCAAAAACTGATTTTTGTTAAAAAATAACCTATATTTTTCATAAATAAACAAGCAAATAAAACATTATTGCAACTAATTTTATTGTATGTACATACAGTAGAACTCCAATTATCCGGATTAATTGGGACCGGACCCGATCCGGATAATCAAAAATCCGGATAATTGGATTTTTCTCGAAAAATGTAAACAAAACACAATAGATAATATTTACGGTATTTATTATGAATAAACAATATCAATGACAATGTTTACATTACGTAATATTTACAAACAATACTAAATCACTGTAAAATACATTATTTTTTTAACATACCAGGCAGAGTCAGCTGTTTTGCTACCTTAATCGATTCCGCGCTGCCAAGTCTCACATCCGTTTGACTATGTTCTTATTCAAATCTGATCCGGATAATTGGCGATCCGGATAATTGGAGTTGGTACAAACACCAACAAATTAAACATTTTAAACTTACATAAACTTTGGAAACTAAATTTACATATATACTGTATAATTGTTTTTAAAAAATCAGTTACTGTATTTTTTCTGTTCTTTAACTTTTAAAGATTTTTTTAAAGCCAAGTCTCTCCATTTTCGTACGCTCATCACGTCTAATGCCGTTGAATCTTTTTGCTGCTCAATATGTTACAAATATTATATATTTTGCTCCCACGAAATTCAGTAAAGGTTCCGACAAAGCAACAGATGAAGAAAAATAAGCAAAGGATGCCGCTTTGTCAATTAATTCTAAGAAAAAATACAGTTGCCGCGGAAGCAAGAGGGGAATCAAACTCACGCTCCCCCTCGTCTGTTTTGCCTGCCACAACACCAACACATTGCACACCTAACGTTGTGTCACCCCGCTTAATTTTTCAGGAAATGTCCGTCAAACAATCAATATTTGAGACTTCGGCCAGTTACAGTAATATAATTTGTAAGAGAAAAAAAACTCTTTTGTTCTATGGGATAGGCTGGTTAATCCGAGGATCGATTGATCCGAGGCCGGTTAAAAGGGGTTCTATTGTAATTGTATATGATTTAGACTTATTGCTGTAATAAAACTCACCGTGTCACTACTAAAACTGTGATGGTAAAATACAACACTGCAAATAGATTATCGTGAATATATGTGTTATAATCAATTTCAAAAGAGGCAATGAGTTTATATAGTCTAACACCATCACATTTAGTTGTACTATGAGACTAAAACTGTGTGTGAATATATATTATATTATTTTTTATACCTAATTTTTTGAAAATATTTTACATATTTTGTTAAATGAACAGGGTATAGAGCTGTCGGTGTTAAGTGATGCTTTAGAAAAATCTGGTTTAAATAAGCTTGAATTTTCTTGTGGATGTCAAAACGGAGCAATCTGTCGGCAACGCATACAACTGCAACCAGAAATGATGTATAATATAGCTACAGATACAAGGAGCTTTGTAGCTGCTGGCCATAGTCATCAGCTGTACTGTGCATGTAATCTTGGGTTTGCAGGTTAGTAAGTAAATAGAATATAATTTCAATGTTTGTTAAGAATGTTATTTCTTACTTGATATATTGTTTTAAAGTAAAGTTATGGTTTTGAATACCTACATTGTTTTAAGAGCTTAATTTGTTCAGTAAGCTATGTTAGATAAAAGAAAGAACTTTACCTTCTTCTGCATCTTTACACATTTTATATTATTGAAAGTAGTGATGTTTTCTTTTTATCAATATTATTTCAGGAGATCATTGTGAAGAACTGTTGCCTCCGGCCGAGTGTGTCTGCCCTGCACCGCAAGTCTGCGTCCCTCAGCAAACTCCTCCGGGATATTTGTGTTTGCCTTCATTTGCTTGTTCCAATCTTACTTGCCATCCAGCAATGACATCCAGTGCATATAGTATCACATGGGAGGAAGTTGTCGGTATTTTCATAGCAATTGCTATAATTGTATTCCTAGTCATCATCTTTATTATATATAGGTGAGTAAGAAACACAATCATATACTTTAAAGTTCAGTTTAATAATGTATTATTATTTTCTCTTGTCAGCTGTACAAACAAAAAAGAAAATTATCTGTATGTTTTCAAATTCTTCTACATTCAGTCAGGTCTTTACTTAATTTAATATTTATTCTAACATGTTTTAAAATACACATTGTAGTATTTTCATAATTTTAGCTTTTCTGTATTTGTGAGGTGGAAAGCAAAAAGGGACCTCATCGCGGCAAACTGAAAATGTCAGTACAAGCAGTTTCATCCAATGAGGTCAAAAATATTGATTTTCGGTTGTTTGCGGTTTAATATGCATAGGTTTCATCCTTTACCAGTTGTAATCGATTACAAAACTGATGTAAACGGATAAAACACTAAAAAAAATCATTTAAGTAGCTTGGGAGAAAGGAACTCTTCGCGCTTATGGGAAAATAACATGGGCCGCGAACAGGTCCCTTTTCTCAAACACATCAGATAACAAGGCAATACTTTAAAAACTACTCTCTGATGAATTCTAGCAGCGATGAAGTGAACTACTACGAGTTTATTGTAAAATGAGAACGTTTTCTGGTTATAAAAATCCGTGTCCCAACTTCAGTTACCTTTTCTTTACAGGTTTAAAAACCAACCTACTCTTAGTAGTTGTACTAACACACCTAAACTATGCATTTAAAGCTAAGATTTTTGTATAATTAACTATTGATAACTATTATTAATTATTATATTAATTCATTTTTGATAAGTTAATGTATTGTCCAAACAATAACCCCATTGTCCTGAACCCCAAAACATCGACGAAGCTGGCAGCAGTAACCCTTGCGACCCTCAACCTGTCCCAGGACCTTCGACGAAGCGTCGAAAACGTTCCACTTAAATAATGAAAATGGAAGTTTATGAAAGACTTTTTTATATCATTTTTTAGAGGACGTTCTAAACTAATTTGTATACAAATTTCATTTTTTAAATGTTATAAATAGAGATTTTGTGTTAATTTGAATATTTCAATTATGTTTTTCTCAAAATGCCCATTTTAATTGTATAAATTTAAAAAATCCGTAACTTAAACATAGAGATATGATTTTTGCACTAAATTGTTTGTTATTTAAATCTTAATTCAATTACTTCAAAAACTAACAACCGGAAATTGCCTCGATGAGGTCCCTTTTTGCTTTCCGCCTCAGATTTTTTCATAAGGACATTGTACAAAATAAAAAGGAATAAGACGAACTCAATTCTATTCAAATAATTTTAATTATTCTAAGGTTAGCCTTTTTAAGTATTATTTTCTGTTTAATATTTTTATAACAATACATTGGCCTATTTAAAAATAACACCATAGCAAACGTGTGTTAATATATAATTATTATTTGTATTGATTTCATTAAATTAATGGGGAGTACGTGTCAAATTTAAAACTTTTGTAAGCCTATTAATAATTTAATTGTAGGCGATGGCAGAGAATTGAGAGAGTATCCACATACAACAAATCTCCTCCAGTCCTAAACCCTGGAATTAAACGAACATCAAAACTGAGCAATTTGGAGCTGTCTCAGGTAACAATAATTAATAAAATATTTATTTAATTTCTAAATAGTTCTGTGATTATTTAAGGGTTATTGATTTAAGTATTATAAAACTTCCAATGCTTTATTTTTTCAATAGATTTTCTATGATAAGGCTATAAAAGAATTATGGCTCAACTATAAATTTGCTATCTTACTAAATCTCTATCCAGCATAGATAATTCTAATCATTTTAGTAAAAAATAACGTTATAAAGACAAAAAAATATTTTTCTCGATTGGAATAGTAAGAAAATTATTTTGACCATGCCATACAATACAATTATCTTAAATGTGTGTAATATGTAAATTCAAACACGTAGGCAGGGAGGTAATATGTGGGAAAATTTTCAGAAGAAAATGTAAGTTTTAATATACTATTAAAATTAGGCAATTTCTTCACACACTGTAGTAGTCATTTAACATTCATTTTTTTTCCTTAATATTGTGAATTGTTGGTATTTTTTAAGTTTTGTAACATGTTATTTTTGTAATTTATTACATTTCTATTAAATTTTAGTCAATGTTTGGTCTCAAATGATGAATAATTTGTGACTTTCTAAATTTATGTCTTTTCAATTAAATAATTTATCCAGCGACCATCAAGACCATCTTCATACACCTGCGGAACTAACAATGAAGTATTGTCAGTCACTCCTCTCAACAATTTAGACTCTCTTAGAACATATGGATCAGTAGGGGATGGCATAGAACATGTACCACCAGATTATAGACGTAATCTGAATAGAAATGCTACAAGCCCACAGCATAAAATCAATAATGGTAAGTTTTTAAGTCTACGTATGTTTTCAATTTTTTTTAGAAGTAATTTTATTATAAACAAGATATTGTTTTAAAAAATGGTACTGTATTTGTTGAAAATATTTTATATTTCAGAATATTAGAAAATATTTTGTTTGAAAATAAAAACATGGCCAAATCTAATTAAATCATTCCTGTAAATGAACTTAACAGTTTAAAAGTCATGTATTCTAACAAAAATTATTATTTTTTCCTTTTACCTGAATCAAAAATGTTTGATTGCATGCACCATTATTTTTGATTAACATAGGCGATATTTTCCCCCCAAAAAAAACATTAAATTCTTATTTATTTGTCCTAACTATTGACATACTGTATTAAAAAAAATTGTAAAAAAAATAATTCACTGTTTAAAAAGGTTGTAACTCTCTTTACTAAATGATTTAAAATGTTTCCTACATGTTTTACAATTTTCACTTTCCATTCTATAATTTCTCCTGTTTCATTATTGGAATACTTTTTGAAGGAATTTTTTCATATAAGTACGGTAGATAGTAATTACAGTAATTATTGTTATTATAAGTTCTGTACATTTTCCAACAAGTATAATATACACTCTTAAGAATTGAATGTATTACACTGAATTTATTACAATAATTATGGAAATTGACTTTATTGGCTAGTACAGGGCTGAATTATAGCAATTATAATACATAAATCAATTATGCATTACAATATAAGCTGTTTCGCACACATTTACACCTGATTGAGTTCTTGGATGTACAAAATTCACAACTAAGCATGCATATTTAATTCAACTTTTAAAAGTTTTTTATCTGAATTTAACAATTATTACATTGTTAATAATAACAATTAATAATTATTTTAATCAATCAAAATAATAGTGTTTAAAAACATTTATTTTCAATTAATAGATTTTTAATTGTTAAATTCAGATTTTCTTAAAATACTAATTATTTAAAAGTTTGATTAAAAAATACTCATGCTTAGTTGTGAATTTCTTACATACAAGAACTCAATTAGGTATAAATGTGTGTGAAATAGCTTATATTATAATGCATACTTTTGTTTAATGTATTATAATTACTATAATTTAGCCTTGATTGGCTAGGGTAGGGCCAATAAAGTAACATTCCTTAAGTATAATATTAAGTTGGAATATTTTAAATTAATATATATTTACTCGAGTTTCACTGAAATTCAATCATTTGTTCTTGTGGTCTTTGGCACTTTTTTTTTTTTGAGTTTTGACCAAGGGTGTTTTCTATTATAATTTTCTAATTGCAATAATTTTTAATAATATTTTTTAGTTATACGGAAAGTTGCTTTAAATATCAAACTTTAACCCTTTTTACGCTTAAGGTCAGGCAAGGATTATTTTCTTGATTTTCAGTGTATAAAATATGGTGTTGGCTGCAATATAAAGTGCTTTCAAAATTTCCATTCAAAGTGAAAAAAGATTATTATAAATTATTAATTAAAAATAAACACTTAACAACCTAAGAATTCTTTTATGTATGTTAATTTTAGATGCTAATATTTTAGAATTAACGTTAATTATTTTTAAAATATTGTTTTTAATAATAAAGTTTGTGCAATATAAAATGATCCAACAGAAATTATTATGTTCTATTATATTATACCAAATCCTATCAAATATTCCATTGCCTAGAAATGTTAACATCAGAGATTGAAAATACCCCCTCCAAAATTTCCTTCTAACAACATTTGTTGGCAGTAGTTTTTAGTGGTTTATTATATGTGTTTCCATCAATTAAATTTATCAAAATACTCTTTAATGTATTTTTAGAGACGATTACAACCAAATAAAATGAGTTTAAAATATGATGTTAAGAAAATGTTTTCTTGTGAACTAATGGGTTAAAATTATCCTACAAAGAAATCTTATTTGTTTTGTTAACTGATTTCAGATTTAAAAAGAGTACCTGAACTTTCCCAACATTCGTTGAGCTCCATAGAAGATGAATCTCGCAATGTTGGAGGTTAGAACATTTAAATTCTAAACTTTTAGTTACAGTAGAGTGTACTATCCTGACATTAAAAAGAGTTCAAATGATGTCAATTTACCGGATAATGACAGTAAGAGGAAGCAATAGTGATTTATATTTATCTTTATTGATATTATTGTTCACAGAAGTTTCTTTAACTTTAAGTAAAGTCATGTAATTTCATTAAATATTACTTGGACAAAGATTAAGATGAGGATCGCTTTTGTAGTTTAAGAACACAGTTGCAATTAATATCCCTGTAAAATAAAGTATTCTCAATTTATTAAAGGTGTTAAATAATTTTTTCCTGTTTAAAAAAAAATACTATGAAAATAACTTTAGGATTTATTTTTAAGATGATGCCTTTATTTTATGTAATGTGCATTCTTTTCACCTTGTAAGAGGTGCTAGATTCAATCCCTACAAAAGCCTTAACTATTATTTCACATCATACAGCTCAAAACCATAACATTTTTTATTTAAGATATTTTTGACATGTCTATAACATTTTAATTTTACAAAAATGTAAAACGTTTAGTATTAAGCAATTTTCGCTTTTCTTAAAAATCTATTTTCATTTTCTGTTAAGTAAAACTTTGGGTGCTCTTCTAGGTTATCATTGGGATTGTTCAGATTGGGTGCGGCCAGGACAAAATCCTTTACCAAATATCACAGAAGTTCCAGGCAGTGAAGTGGCGGATTCTGCTAGTTACCATAGCAACAGCAGCAATGAGACCTCCTCACAGCCTAATGTCGCAGGTATTAATTTTGTTTTTTTTTTTTTTTAATTTCAAAACAAGTTCATTTAGCTTCACTTCAATTCATAATAAAATTGTCATTAATTAATTAATTATATTCTAACTAATAGTGTATTTCAATGACAAAAAAAATATTTATTGTTATCCCTGAATTGTGATTGAAATTATAAAAAAAAATTAAAATACTGGTAATCATATATGCTTTTTTTATTACTTTATTATAACTCAAAAATTATTTTATATGCTAAATATTTTAGATCCAAAAAGCACTTTGTTGTTGAAAAAAAATATTGTGCTAACATTATAAGAAACTATAGACAACATAATGTAGTGAATTTGAGATTTTTTTATGAAGGAAGCAGTAGACAAATATTGTTCAAACTTGTGAAGTATTGAAAGGATGTTGACCAGACTTAACCCACACCTCTCAAATGTTGTACCTAAATATGGAAAAAACTGGGAACTACAGCGAGACAGAAACACAATGTGTTTATTACACAGTGTCCCTTATAAAGCTGTGTACCAATGGTAAAAAGTATTTGATTTGTTATATTTAGAAGAAGAACATGGACTTATCATCCTAAATAAACTTCCTGCATTATAGATTTATGTGGATATAATGTTTATACTTTTTTGTTTTTTAATTCTTTTAAAGCTTTAAAATTTCTAATTTTGAAAATTAATTCAAATAATTTAACAATTTTATCTATTGAGAATACTCTGATTTTCAACAACAATTTTCATTATTACATTGACATATTTGGCCTGAATTCTAAAACAGTTTTAGTTTTTTTTATATTATTTTCTTTTTCCACTCCTCAGTTCAAGTTTCCTACTGTGAACTTTTCTAATTATAATACCTCATAATCTCTATATATTAGTTACAGGTATATAGAAAATTATTCATTCCTTCAAAACTATGATTAAATTGTACTTTCAGCCTTCCCCCATAGTAATCTACATCAATCAAATATATTACAAAGATGGGGAAAGTGTTTCATTGTATCAGCAGGATAGGGCCCAAATATTAATAAAATAAACAAAAAGAAGATTTTTAGTTAGGCGATGTTCTCAGAACAAGTAGGGAACTAATTGAAATTAATTAACTTATTTTTAGTGCATAGGTACTGAAATTTGCATCCTTAATAAACAAAGGAAAACCTTGTAAAAATAAAAAAATGTTATATATATATATATTTTTTTTTAGTGGACCCTGCAAGAGATCTTGCAACATTGGACAAAAAGTTGTATCTTACCTACAACAGCGAAGATGATGTTGTTGTGTATGGATTTCCCAGCCAATCGCAGACCTACTCTATAGATGAATCAGATGTGCCTTCGTAGCAGATACTGGCAACCATTGCGGCTTCAATCACATCAGCCGATTGGTTGCAAATTGTTATTAAGACTGTCATAGAGTATATAAAGCTCTCCTCAGTTATATTTTAGTTTGTGTTTCTTGTAAAATCAAATTTCATATCAAAATAAGAAACAGTTGTAATGTGGTAAATAAAAAATAGTTACCATTATAGGCTGCATAAAGTACAGCTAAATGAAAAGAAAAATTGTGGTTTGAATCATTTTCAGTAAAGATACTGTTTGATTGCTTTAGTTTTGATTTAAAAGTTGTTCAATGTTCTTACAAAAGTGATGGGTTCGATTAAAATCAAATTTAATAACAGCTTAGTTTTACTGTTTATAAACTTATTAGGGAATGTCATGAAGCTTTGTTGCATATAATACATACAACTAGATACAATGGTATTCCTTTATTTTTCTAATCAAACAGAGACTTACTCAAATAAAATGAAAGCATTTTAAATATTCAATTTGTCTTACATATAAAAGATACCGTTATGTAAAATTATATATATATATATATATATATATATATATATATATATATATATTTGTGTGTTGATAGACCCAATGTGTTTTGATTTATGGTGAATCATAGTAATCATAATTGTGTAGCAAAGTTCTACACAGTCATATAGATTCTCAAGGTTTCAGTAACTCTCAACTTACAATGTGAAACTAACACAACTATAAATTGTGTACTATGTTTGTTCTGTATTACTGCATTTTTGTCATCTTCTATATTACTTTTTGAGAGTACTAAAAACTCTATTTTATTCTATATCAGTGTATGCTTTGTGTCATTTTAATATCTCGTAAACTCTCTCTATAACCATCATCTCATTTACAGATTTATAATACACACTTTGTCACATATAGGCCTAACTGTGGACAACTACTGGCAAGGAAATATGTTTAAGCTCTTGTGCATAAACTGACAACCATTTATGTTTTATTATTTTTCTATGTTCAGATTCTGTGAAGAATACTTCTGTAAACAGTATCAAGGAAGTAGTAAGTTGTCTTTATTAAATTCAGACTGGAATGAAATCCACTTTTTTAAACTTTCCTGCCTGATGCACTTTACAATTGTAAAGTAATAGTAATTTGATGTTTTAGTTGGATAGATCAAATAGGTTCTGGTATCTTATTTGTAAAAGATGCTCAGAAAATGTACAGGCCTACAATGTTTTAGTAAAAGGAAAATTGTTTGATGAAACAATACTTACAACAGATTTCTTCATAAACCTTAATACTTTCTCTCTGAATTTAGTATAGACATTCACTTAGACTTTCATTTTATTTTAAAATAATTATGTGTTTTCAAACTCTACTGCAAACCTTACAAAGTTGAAGCTAATCCAACATAACAAATGGTCTAAAATGAAAAGAAGGAATGCACAACTTTCTAGACAGCTTTTATATAACTTGAGATTTTGGTATAAAATGTGTCAACTTAATCCTAAGCAAGATTCATTTTAACTATATTGAGCTTAAGTGTAAGAAAAAATGTAGATAGGTATCTAGTCAAAGCAATTCAAATATCACAATCGAATATGGAGATATTTAGGTACAAAACTAATATAAAATTTAGACATTTACTAACAGTATCCTATTTAATTATTTATTAGTCATTTAAACAAAAGGGTGAGAAATATGGAAGTTGAGTTTAAATCAATCAGTGTACATTTATACCCAGACATAAATGCTATAACTATATTTCATATTTACCTCAGTTACCAGATTTTTGTCCAAAGATATAGTAATTTTCTTTATATCCTATCATTTCGTCAGCAAATTGGTAAAGTAGCAAATCTGCAAAAGTATAAGTTTTCAGGAGAGTAAAAAACACTTTGAGCTTACATCATAAATTGAGTTTTAATCCTTTTTGTGTGCGATACAAATATCAAGACTACTAGTTTGTTTTACTAAAAATTACTGTAACTGGGATTAATAGCAGATTCGTTTGTTTACCGTTGATGAAATTTATACCCATGTCCATTTTCAGAACTAA
>JAGFPH010001585.1:214507-231627 GCA_018207615.1 Philaenus spumarius
TGTTTACCGTTGATGAAATTTATACCCATGTCCATTTTCAGAACTAATGAATCTGCTTTTGTTGTATTATTACGCTTTGTAGGTAGGGATTGGGATTTATTAATAACTGATAAATGGACGATTAACTAAAGCAAACAAAAAATTATTTTAATTAGTTTTAAACAAACTTTAACCAATTAAATAATCTACTCCCTGCAGTCTGATAAGTCTGGTTCTGCCAGGGCTTCCCTCACATTTTTGTTAGCAGGGAGATTTTTGTAATAGCTTTGATAGGCCCGAGGCACTTGCAGATCACTGCAAAGTTTTTCTTTGAAATCTTTGTATTTGGCATCAGAAATAGGAATTAATTATAAGTTGTAACGTTTGGTTTGCATTTTAGCATATTAATTTAAGTTCTAGCCCTCACATAGTATACAAAAAAATGAATTCACTAATCTAGAAATTGTGAATACTTTTTTACAAATTTTATGATGGACTAATCATTGTTTGTCCTTTTGGCGAATAATAAGTTTTTGATCCTTTTACAAATTGACCATAGCACATTTTAAGTATTTAAGAAAGACAAGACTATTTATAAATTTAAGATTAAAATAAATTATCTGCATTTATCACACAGCTGGGCTATATTCGGACAATGTATCAAAATGTTTGCATTACTGTCCAGTATAGACAAATAACAGGCATTACAGTACAGATACATTGTTGTTCTTTAAGTCAAGGACTCTGAAAATGGATTTATGGCAAATATTTGTTAAAAAAGGAAAATATAAATCATAGTTATATATACCTATATTTATTTGTAAAATATGATCATAGTATAAAACAATGTGACGTTAATCTTTAAACTGATTTAGACTATTATTTAGTGAATGAATGTGTTGTATTCACTTTTATGATGGTGGGGAAATAGTAATTTACACTAAAAATATAAAGTGAATGTCTAAAGTATTTGTCAAATGGGACTATTTTTTATATTATGTAAATTGTGTATACAGGTTTTGTAATAAGATAAAAATAAAGTTTTGTACAAAATACTATTATTGTTTTTAATTTATGCAAACCAAATTGTAAAGAAACTAAGTGTCAGGGAGCCAGAATGAACCAAATATCATAATAAAATACCAGTGGCGCACCTAGATTTTGGCTTGGGGGGGACTAAGCTTAGGTCAGAATTTATTTATATGTATATATTTAGTAAATTCTAAATGGATGAAAGTTCTTTAATTTATCACAAATTCTGAAACATTTTATACTTTTTTAATAACATTTTAAGTGAATGGTAACGGGCTTGAGTCAGACAATAGTGCAATATAAACATTCTTTCCGCAAAATCACCATGCACTGACCTTGAGTGACAGTCTAGCCAGCACCCCAGCGTGCTGCCTTATTAGGGCTATGTTATACAAGCGCTGATATCGCCGCATTTTCAACGTCGCGTTAACGTCAGTTAATTGGGTAAATGGAACTACCATGGGCCATATATGTTATATGAGCGCTATCAACGCTGGCGACTATAAGTTAATCGGGCATTGCTGTGCTGGACATCCGAGCTGAAGAGAAAATCATTGGTAACCAGCAGTGCTGGTCATCCAACCAGTAAGGACAAAGCAATTAAAAACAACTCCAAGCTGACACAGTAATGGTAGTGCTGGCCACCTGACCTGATCACAGTGTAATGTAACACAACTCCGAGTTAATGTACAAGATAGTAGTGGCCAGCAGTGCTGGACAAAAATTCCAAACTCACCAAAAAGTGGTTTTTATATGGCTGTGAATAACTGCATTTATTTCTATTTCATAAGACTTTTACGTTTTGAGATATTAAGCTATTTCCAGAATTTTCAAACACTCTATATAATGATTCAGCATAGCAATAAACGTTTGGTGAACCTCTGGAGATCTACCAGGCCGATCTTCACACATGAAAAAAAAATGCTATCATTATTATCAAAAATTATAAAATGTCATTTTTATTTCGTTATATTTATTTTTGGTTTTAAGCTGCAACCCTATTGATAAACTATTTCTGGAGATCTACCAGGCCATCATTTGTACGGTTTGTTTTAATTAAATGAAAGAAAATATTGTCATTACTATAAAAAAATTATGAAATGTCATTTTTATTTCATCATAATTTTTTATAATGGCATTTTTGGATTTTTTTTTGTTTTAGGTTACAACCCAATGATATACATTTCTAGAAATTTACGTTGCCGATTTTCGTGCGGTTTGTTTTAAATGAAAGAAAATGTTTTTATTATTATCAAAAAATTATGAAACGTAATTTTCATTTCATTATTATGTTTTACAAAGGCAGGTTTTTGATTTTTAGAAACGACCCTATTGATGACATTTCTGGAGATCTACTTGGCCGATTTTCAAACGGTTTGTATTAAATTAAACAAAAATGTTGTCATTATTATAAACAAATTATGAAATGTAATTTTTATTTTGGTATTATATTTACAAAGGCAGTTTTTTTTTAGTTTTAGGCTCCAACCCTGTTAAAAATGATTTCTGGAGATTACCTGGCCGATTTTTGTGCGGTTTGTTTTAAATGAAAGAATATTTTGTCATTATTATAAAAAAATTATTAAATCAAATTTTTATTTTATCGTTATATTTACAAGGGCAGTTTTTTTGTTTGTTTTAGGTTAAAACTCTATTGATACCTATTTCTGGAGATTCATTACGCCATATGACATTTTATTAACACATCTAAAACAGCCGATCTCGGGAGGCTTTTTTATCTAGTTTTGTTCATGTTTCACGTGTAGCAAGCACAGAGTTGGCAAGCAAAGCACACAGGAAACGACTATTATACCCTGTATTTTTTTATGTACTCATCAAATATATTATGTAGAATTACAAATTATGAGTCAGATCACGAAGTTAATGAATGTATTAGAGGTACTAAAGTTGTGGACAGCGCAACTCTGAACCATAATCGCTTCACATCCATTTAGCCTTGGTTTAGCTGTTATGTGAAAAGCACAATATGTTCTGTAATCCGAACGATTCGATAGTCTGAACCCTTGAGGTTCTAATTAGTTCTCATTAAAGAGGTTCTACTGTATTTGGCCTTCTAGATCAATTAATTCAATACCCGCCCCCAAATAATTACCAGACTATACCTCTTATCATACTATTACATATACTAGAGATTAGACAACAGATGTCCTGAAGTTTCAGAAGCAGATGGCCATATCCAATTTATTGGCTTCATAAGTTTTTATTACTGATATTCTCTTATAAGTAATGTTCCTAATGTCCAAGCAAGGCATGGTAAAATTCACCAGGACAAATAACAGGAATTGAGGGGTTGTCGTTATTATACAATATACATTTAGTAGAATATTAGCAATTATTACAATACAATTTTTCTTATTAGAAAAGCCACACGTTGCGGCGTCAATTTATTACAATACAATTTTTCTTATTAGAAAAGCCACACGTTGCGGCGTCAATTTATTACAATACAACTTTTATTATTATTATTTTGTGAGAAGCCTCACGTTGAGAAAGCCAATTTGTTATATATTAAATGATTTTTTTAACAAGCCCCACTTGTTGGGCGTCAACTTATAAATTTACACTTTCTCTTTTACTTTAATTCAATAGGCCTAATGTTGTAGGCGTCAATTTATGATAGAACAAGATATATCCTAATTTATAAAACTTTACTTTTATTTTATTCTCAATATAATGAACTGTAACACTGCTTACTCTAGCTTAATCAATTTGATAAATGATTTGACTCAGGACACAGGTTTACAATTACAATAGAATCTTCTTTTATTTATCAATAGAAAATAAAAAAAAATATTTACAGTTTAATAGTTATTTAGCTCAAAATCAAATATATACAAAATTATTTTAGGGAATTATTTCCCAATGAGCACTCTTAATCTCGGGTAGGTTGGTGCCGGCTCTTACCAATATTAAATTGAAACAAATATTATACAAATTATATAAATTAAGAATTAGGATAATTAAAACAAAGGAGAAAATAACTTAGTACAAGGTGGAAAGTGTATTGGTAAGTAGATGTATGAATTTAGTGTTAATATAAAGGATAAAGTTCTGATGAAAGTTGAAATCTTGATGGGATATATCTATATTTAGAAAAGTTTATCAGCTTTACTGGTATAGTTCTTTGAATTTAAACATGCAAAAGAAAGGTTGGAGTATATCCAATTTGATGAATAGTTATGTGGATTGATCTCACCCAATTTTTATATACAGTCTTCTTCTTGAAAAGAATGGTTTATTGAAATTTGATAATGTTCAGTCACTTCACTTATACAAGGTTATTTTAACGTAGGCAGTTGTTAAACACTTCAAAAATGGTCTTGAAATTTGTGGTTTGGTGGGCTCTAACACAGCGTCTGCTCCCTTTGATGTCTCAGCAACAATTAATTGGATTTTATCCCAATTTGGCTTCCCTAGGCTCTCAGGAACTGGTACAGTAAGGCCTGGTTAATTTCATTTCTTGTGGGATTTTGATTGTTATGTGAAAATGTGTATTTTGAAATGTAGTGTATTTGTTTTGTATGATTTTAATGAAATTTTGATGTATTTTGGTTTTTTAAAGAACATAGAATGGTAAAAGTAAATAGAATTCGAGTAAATAAACTTTTAAATGAAAATATCTAAAATAGCTCCTTGTACAACTCAATATCTAATATCTAAGGTCTACAAATATAGTTATTTATCTGGTCGTTTAAAAGTCTCCTTTTCCGCGGCATAAGCGGTCACGTGATTGTGGGCTGGGTTTAAACAAACATGGCCTCTCGTTCTCCAGGTTTTAACCGAATATTCATATCTTTGAAGAAATTTACTAGCTTAACGGTATTTCTTTTCGTATTTTGCCAAAGACATTTTTGATGTAAAATCTTCTGTTCGACTCGATAGTTCTGTTCCTTTTTTGATTTAGAATTTAGTTTCCTTGGGATCGGTGGTTTTAATTTGGAATAGGCCTACAATTTCGTACATCGGCCTAGCTTTGAGTGTATTTTAAAAGGTGGATTTCGGTCGATTGGTTTACTCTTGAGTTATTATTATATATTATATGGATTGGTCGTTTAATTTAGATTAATTTTGATGTGGGAATGATATCAATTTGAGGTCGAGAAGTACTGGTAATTATTTATAATGTTGTTGGAAGTCGGCTGTCATAATCTTATTAATGAATCATTTACGATTTTTGTCGATAGGTGTCGCTGCTTCGACTTGTGAATGAATTGCCTTTATAGTAGTCTGTTCCTCTCTCTCGCACTCATGCGTGTTTAGTTCAGCAATTATGAATGGTTTCTTTTGATATTTTAAATGATTTTTATGTAGGGATATATTTTGAATTGTTACACAATGGAATAAAATAAGCTATGTGGAAACAAGAGTATTAATAATGTAATTCCTTGTCACTTAGTAGAATTGCTGCCCACATAGTCTGAATTTAAAGTCACAGTTTTGCAAAATATATATAAAATTATATTCACGATAATAGATATTGACTATTATATTAACTATTAACCTTTGAGCACTCGCGTCTTTTGTACTCATACAAGTGCTCATGTGACATTATTTTCCCCGCAATCATAAACTCTTTTGTTATGAGTTTATAATTGCCATTTCTTCATAAATCATTGCTAGTATTATATTTATTAATACAACTTCATAATTGTACACAAACATTTAAATAGAAATTTGTTTTGAACTCTTTTTATTGACCAATACAGATATTTTACTTCCTCCATGCTAAAATTCCAAGGTTTAGATTTTTTAATATTTATTAACGCGTATCTGATACCACCCATAAGCTTAAACTTTTATTTAAAATACAAACAAAAGTATAAAAAATTACTATTGACATTTTTTATAAAAATGTATGGTTTTTATGTTATTCTGTTTTAAAATAATTAAATACTGTAGTTACCATTCTCAAATTAATTTGGAGGAGAGTTTTCAATTTAGGTCTTCACATCGATTAGTAAAATTTTAACTTAATCGGTTAAGCCGTTCTAGTCTAAAGTCTAAACTTAGTTAGTTTTAAAAATAAATAAATGTTGTAAAGCTGGTAAAAGAAGCGTTTCCGGACATAGGATGCTTACTAAATTTATAAGACAGGTGTGTCTCTTGAGCTCCGGACTAGAATATCTACTTCTTGTAGTAAACGCGTAAACAAACTTAAATTTATTTAAAAGCACAAACTAACATAAAAAAATATTTTCAATAAGCCGATCATTCACTGAGTATAATAAAACAAAACTAAAAGCACTTTATGACTTTCCCCCTTTGACCATGATTATAAGTTTAGCACAAGTTGAAATCGATGCCAATATGACTTATCACTTTTTATTTGAAATAATGATTTGCACGTATCACTGTATTTGTTATTATTATTTCTGCTAAGATGCTTGAAACATTTGTCTTCTTGTTTATCCGCCTTTCTTAGCTTTGTCTTTTCTTTGCCTGTGTAACGTGCTGCCTCTGTGCAAGCCGTTTACAAACAATTTATTAATAGAAAACAAAAAAAATGAAAAATAAAATTTTAATTTTGACAAAAATATTTCTAAGTTATTTTTAAAATAAAAAAAATACCTTTACTGTGTAACAATTATTTATTATTTCCTACCTTCAATCCATGTACTTATTTAATTAATTAAATTATCATTTTAAAATATTACAACACCTTGACCCCAATGAAAACAAACAAACATAACCCCCAAATTTGAAGTTAGGTTATGTTTTGATCGCATCTGTGGTTACAACAGGCGATCACTAAATATCTGTTACACATCAACTTGTTATATCTGTGACTACAGTTCCTTGGTTACAAATGGACTCGTCTGAAGGATCAGCCGCCATGTTTGTCACATGCGCGCGTTCCCTCCAGATTGTCTCGTGTTCACCAAAACCTGTAGCCATTTTGAATTACACTTACAAAGAAAAAACTAAAAACTGAATTTATAATTTAAACAAGGTTCATTACCACAAAGTACTTCTGGAAAGGATAAAAACTCAAATTAAAAACTCATAGTGGTTGACATTATTATTTTACTGAATCATTTCAAATTGTAAAAAACACATACATTAATTATTAGCTCAAATTGGCAATTCATCAGTTTAACTATTTCAATCAGACACTCAGACACACAAATTCATTATTAACAATTTCACCTTCGATATACAAAACTTATATTGATAAATTATTCAAATGCAGACTTAGTTAAATTAGTTTACTACTTACGATCTTTTTGTTTTATAGTGCACTTTAAAGAGATAGATATGAATTTACAAAAAAGAAGAAACTTATAACACATATGAATTCAATTTAAATAGAAAACCCCATTATTCTTTAGTTCGTCGCACTTTAGCCACGTAGATTTTGATTCACTTAGACTTTTGTTGCACTTGTTATAAAATCTTTATGTAACAAGTTGGAAGCCACGCCGCGCGTGCACGCAAACTTTCAAAGTTGATAATTTTGAGACAATTTACAAGCAATTCTCACATTCTCGTTATTGAACAATACACAGCACTGTCTTTACTCCTCCTTACACATATTTAAACGGTAGTTCTACTTTAACTACCGCAAAAAAGCACTTGTTAAAACATTTTGCTGGACTGAAAGCAAAACAGGTCTGTTCTGTACTACTATACTGTTGAGAGTGGGGCAGAAGCGTCCTTCTCGTTCCTTCTCCTTTCGATCACGCCATGTGACGTCATAAAAACCAGAAAACCAATGAGAAGCTGTTTTCCAGGGGCCCGTAAATATGTCCCCCTACGACTAGTAACGCTAGGTACCAACATTTCAGGACAAAATTTCTGTCTCTATCATAGATGAGTCACACAGGCTCCCAACATAATCTGTCAAGTTTATTTCTTACAATGTCTGGAATCGTCTTTCGATATTTATTCATCACTGTCTAAAAACTTAGTGGACCATAACTTCAAACTCTCCAATACCTTTTAAATGTTTTTCATAGTTTGACACATCATGAAACATAATTTAAATATTTAAACAAAAATGAATTTAAACATGAAGTTAATATTATGTTTGATTCAATCTGAATTACTAATTAATGTCTGCATTTCCCTTTGAATTTCTATGTTCATTAATATTATGAAATAACTAAATCTTTTAAATTAGGCTAATGTCCAAAATTTACCTTATGACCCTTTTTACGTTATTTTACTATTTTGATGTTTAAAAACCCTGAAACTCACATGTATTACATGTTTTCGGTAGACCCCATCTTCAGAAGCTTTGTTTGATTAGCATGGGGTCTACCCGAAACACGTCAGGCAAAGAAAAGACAAAGCTAAGGAAGGCGGATAAACAAGAAGACAAAAATTTGTACGTGTGTACACATTTTCAGCACCATAGGATTTTTTTGTCTGTTTTAACTGTATCTAAGAATACAAACACAGAACATAATAATTCTAACAAAAATACATAATTCATCAATCGCCTTTCAATGGCAAAGGCGTCATCCTTAGTGAAATTTAATCTACAACTAAATTATAATTTTGATAATTATTAGTCTCAAATGTCACTGAGGTTGATTTTGTCATTGAAACTCTTTTAACGAATATTTTTGTGAGAGTCGATTTCTATGTTTTTATTTTAAGAAATATTTTTTTCTCACGGGCCCAGCTCGATTATATTTATATTTTAACTCAACTTTAAAACTTTAAATTTAATCATGACTAGAATACAATTTTGTAAAAATAAAACCCTTTCTGTCATAGTTGAAGACAAGAAATATATAATTATTGAATTATATATTACCATGGATACAGGACAAATATTAACAAAACAATGTAACATTTTCATTAAATTTATGAACATTATAAAAGTTACTCGCATTCTTTTCTTTCTGATCGCTCTCTCCGCGGGGAAGAGAACGTTGATCGTCCGATAACTGCACAGATGTCTGTACCCTCCTTAGGTTAAGAACGTAGTGCGGTGAAGATGCGTACTTCATTTGGTAAGGTGAAGGAAACGAAGTCGTATCCCAACTGCGCTCTATTCTGAAAACGAGTTTAGATGTAGATCTGAGTTCGAGTTCACAATCTGTGTATGCGGAGGGAACTGAATGGGGTTTAAGGATTGTCCGTTTTTGGATCTGCGGAGATCGAAGAGACAGCCTTAGTTCTGAATGTGCCTGACTTAATGGTGTCCAGAAATTCTATAAAGCCCTCAACTGTAGTCTTATTGGAATCGTATAAAACTTAATCAGAACACATTGATATCAGCCAAGATGTACTTTTACTGCTTGTAAAATTACAACTTGTTTTGCTTCTTTAAGTTTTGCTAATTGGGTTCTTACATTATTTTCTTTAGACTTACATTTGAGCATCAATTTATTATTTTTATCTCTAATACTTGCAGTAACAATTTCAATAACCTACAAAGTTACACAACACTTAAATATTCATTTTAAATTCACTTTAAGAAGCATACCTTTTCATAAAATTAAAAAGCATTAATTTTCAGCAACCGATTGCACTTGCATATAGAATGTAAACAAACTAATTAACAGCTATCAGCTAGTTAAACAGATTGTTAATAGATGGTGTCTTTCATTAGGAATCGAAATATGAACTTTCATAGGAAAGTTTTTTAATACTTTTTTTATAAAAACATTAATTTTAGGCTATTGGTTTATTTTTTGTCAATAGCAGGATACATAAGCTTTAAAATGATGTTTGAATCATTAATTTAGATGAAGAATTAAGTGACATATTACTTTGACCAAAAAAACACCTTTGAGAAATAATATTATAAGCTGTAAATTGATGTTTGAATCATTAATTTTGATGACGAATTAAGGAAGATATGGGTTTGCCACACAAATAAACGGTATCAGGAAACTGACACATACTTTCTCCCTCATTATAGGAACTTAATTTTTTATTTTTAAGAGTAATTTTCCCATAAAAACCCTTAAAATAACGGAAAAACCAACTTTTCTCAAAAACGGCTCGAACGATTTTGATCAAAATTTTACAGTTTATAGTACTTTAGGTCCCTAATAAACTATAAAATTTTAATCAAAATCGTTAGAGCCGTTTTTGAGAAAAGTTGATTTTTCCGTTATTTTAAGGGTTTTTATGGGAAAATTACCCTTAAAAATAAAAAATTCACAAAAATGAAAAAAACGCCTGGAGATACCGTGGATTAATACCTCCATACCAAATTTCATCAAAATCGGACGACTGGTTTAGGCTCTAGGTCTGATAACATCCACACAGACACACAGACACACAGACACACAGACACACACACAGACATCACTCCGAAAACCACTTTTTTAGGTTCAGGGGGACCCAAAACGGATATTTCCACCAAAAACTCAAACTCGAAAATTTTGACGAATACAATACTTTCTCCATATACTATGGTATAGGGGGAGAAAGTAAAAACACCATTGAGAAATAATATATAAGAGCAACTGTTTTCTACTATCGGATTACATAGTAGGTTTTAGTTAAATCTTTAGAAACTTTTCTCTATGTAATACAGAATAGATAAAGAATTATTTTTTTAATTATATTTTACAGGCTAAACACCTATTAGTTTCAAAATTATAGACTAAATTAAATTGATAACTAAACATCAACTTTAGGCTGTGGAGTCGTATTATGTACTTGGCCATCCTGCCTAGCCCATTACAGTTTGAAACTAACAACTCAAGTTTTAAGCCTAGTTGCTTTGAGTTCTGTTTCTAAGAGTATTTGCCAGAAAATAAAGACTGTAAGCAAAAACCATAATTATCATCATAGGAAAGAGTTTAAAAAACTAAATAAAAACACAGAACACTTAATTTTTGAACACTATTTTCTGTAATATAGTTTTATTTTTAAATATTCAAGTATACAATAATACATCTCGAAACAAAATCAATTTGTGTAAACAATTTATTCTTATAACAAAAGCTATGTACTTATTTTAAATTTAATATGCAAAGTAATATAATAAATATTTATTATTTTTATCGTGATATCCTACGACACATATACACAATATATTTCTATGGAATGATAGTCAAAGTTTATCCTTGTTTGGCAGCAGGAGGAGCTTGTTTCAGCTGAAGGATAATTGAACGCATTCTTGAAACATCTTTACTGGTTCTACTAGATTTTGGATTGAAATCGCATAACTTGGCAATGCGTTCCCACTCAGTTCCTGGTTCTATCGCATCTGTCTCAGCCACAAACTGTTTTTCAGCATTTCTAAAAATGCAAAGCCGAGTTTAGAATCACAGCAGAGAAAGAAACAACATAACTTCTACATATACAAAAATACAACACATTATTCTTACTTATCAAATAAATTAAATTACATTGAAACTCTAAAAGAAATATTTTATGCTAAAGTTTTTAATAATAAACATGAGTATAATGTGTAACACTGTACTTACTTAGCAGATTCCCTGGAGTTAGCATAAAACATACATTTAACAATTAGATACCGTGTATATAAAAATGTTCATGAATATTTTATTTATGAAAAGTGATCACTAAAAATTACACAAGTACAAAACCTAGAACAGTTTCAAGTTAGCAAACATTCCTTTTAAACCTAACAGATTCATATTTTTCCCACAAACAGTATTACCAGGCCAAAATTCATGAATTTTGAATTACCTTTTTACCTGGTGCCTATTTTACAAAAGTTACAAGTTTGAAACCAACCAATAATTTTTATATAAGTTTGGCAAAATATCTAATTATTATTTTTTCACAAAAGTATACCGGGTGTCCCACGAAGAGGTCCCTATTTTTGAATTAATATATTAGATGCACCGAACACTCTACAAACCTGAAACTCAACAGTCCTAACATACACATATGTAAAAGAAATACACCTGAGTATCAGTTAATTCTGACACATTAGGACAAAATGGCGGGATATCAAAGAAATAGTACCTTTTCGTTAAAATAGTTTTATTTGCTTAAGTGTTACAACATAATTATTGAATTTTAACGATGTTACTAAGCACTAAACAACGTTAGGGAATTAAAGATTTAAGTAACTCATAAATAAATTAAATCTATTTGATCCATAAACCTTATTCAAACTGATGTCCATCGATCGCAATGCACTGATGTCAACGAAATAGAAAACAGTCATACGCTTTGCTGAACAACTCTCGAGGTATCAACAACAGTTCCTCTTCGATCAACCTCATTAGTTCATCGTCTGTCGCAATGTTTGTAATACATGTGAGTTTCAGGGTTTTTAAACATTAAAATAGTAGTATAACGTAAAAGGGGTCGTAAGGTAAAGTTTGGACAATTAGCCTAATTTAAAAGATTTAGTTATTTCATAATATTAATGAACATAGAAATTCAAAGGGAAATGCAGACATTAATTAATAATTCAGAATAAATCATACATAATATTAACTTCATATTTAATTTCAGTCTTGTTTAAAGGTTTAAATTATGTTTCACGATGTTTCAAAATACAAAAATATTGAACAGTGTTGTGGAAGGTTGAAGAAGTGATTCACTGAATTTTAGCCCATGAGTAATAAATATTGAAAGGCTATTACAGACTTTGAAGGATTTAAACTTGATATATTATGTTGGTAGTATGTGCGATTTATCTATGGTGTTGTGACAGAGACAGAATTTTGGTCTGAGATGTTGGTATTAATCATAAGTCGATATAGGGAGACATATTTACGGTCCCCTGGCTTGTATCACGTGATATGACGTCACATAGAGGAAAAGAACGCTAACAAAGAAGAAGCCTCCAGCTCAATTGTGCAACAGATTTGATAGAGTGTAGACCTGTTGGCAGGCAGTCTTGTGAAATGTTTTCACAAAGTGATTTTTTGCGGTAATTGAGGTATAATTACCGCTAAACTATGTTTTAACGAAAGCAGAGACAGTGTCGTGCACGTTTTTATAAAACAATGTAAAACTGTGCGTGATGTAGTGCGAAAGAATTAACTCTGAAAGTTTTGAGAAATGGCATGGCCGGATTACAACATTTTACATAAAGATCTTTTAACGAGTGTTCCAGTGACGCAAATACGACGAGGCTAGAGTGATACGAACTAAAAAGTAATGGGGTTTTTTATTCTAAAATAATTTCAAAGGTGTTATAAGTTTTTTCTCTTTTTTAAATTCATTTCAAAAGTATTTATAAAACAAAGATTCGTAAGTAATAAATTAAGTTTAACTAAGTCTGCATTTGAATATTTTAATAAGATAAGTTGTTATAGATTTAGAATGAAAAGGTTAATAATAAGTATGTATGTTTGAGTGTCTGGATTTGGTAAGCATGGTAATGATTTGCCAATATAATTTTTTCATTTATTTGTATGTTTTTTGCAAACTAGAATGACGCATTAAAAAATTAATGCCAACTACTATGACTTCTTAATTTGAGTTCTATCCTTTCCAGAAGTACTTTATGGTAACGAACCTTGTTTTAATTATAAATTCAGTTTTAGTTTTTCTTTGTGAGTAAATCAAAATGGCGACAATCTTTGGTGAAAGAGGCGGTTTGGAGGCAAAGCAATCATATGGTCAACATGGCGGCTGTGGTTCTGGACGAGTCCATTGGTAACCGGAGAACCGTAGTCACAGATGAGACAGTTTTATGTGTAACAGATATTTCAATGATCAACTGTTGAATAACAGATGTGATCAAAACATAACCTAACTTCAGTTTTGGGGTTATGTTTGTTTGTTTTCATTGGGATTAAGGTGTTGTAATATTTTGAAGTGATAATTAATTAAATAAATAAAATAAATGGATTGAAGATAGGATATAATAAATAATTGTTACACAATAAAGGTATATTTTTTTTTATTAAAAATAACTTAGAAATATTTTTGTCAAAATTAATTTTTATTTTTCATTTTTTTTATTTTTTATTAATAAATTTGTTTGTAAACGGCTTGCATAGTGGCAGCACGTTACATGTTATGACAATAAACCTTCTCCTTCAAAAAGCCCCACAGAAAAAAGTCACAAACAGTCAAGTCTGGAGACCTTGGGGGCCAGTCCATGAAGCTGCTGCCACGACCTATCCAACGGTTAGGAAGATTTTGGTCCAAAACGGCTTTGGCCACATTAGCATAATGCGGAGGAGCTCCATCCTGTTGGAAAAAAACGTCTTTCATCTCAGGCTGAGAAAGATGAGGAACTATGTGATTGCTTAAAACTGATGCATACCTTTCTCCAGTCATTGTTTGTCGGGATATGTCATACGACAAAACACCATCCTTGGTAACAGCAGCAAAAACTGTTATACCTGTTGTTTTTAATTTCTCTTCTTGTAAGATATGTGGATTTGTTGTGTTATAGTAATGACAATTATGCCTGTTTACAGTTCCTGTTCGATAAAATGTCGCTTCATCTGAAAACACGATTCCTTCATGCCATTTGCTATCTACGTCAGTCTTTTCAATTATTTTCGAACAAAATTCCAATCGTCTGTCAGGATCATCTTCAAACAGTCTGTAAACTAAATGAGTTTTATAATGTTTGATTTTGTTCTTTTTGGCATACCTTTGGACAGATGACTTCGGTATCACTGTAGCAGATTCCACCTTTCTTACTGAATTAGGCGTATTTGGAGATACCATGAAAGCAGCACATACGATTTCTTCATTTTCTATGTTGGAGGATCTATGGTATTTTTTTTGTATTGACCCCGTTTCTAGTAGGATAGTCTTCCACTTACGAATAGATTTCCTTGACGGTGGAACTACACCTGAGTACCTTTCCCTAAAACACCTTATTGCTTCATAACCATTTTCAAAGGCAATAGCCCAGGAACAACATTTCACTTTTTGCTCAGTTGAAAACGGGATGGTACAGAAGACACTTTACAATGCAACTTAATAACAAATGCCAATGTTTATTACCAAATATGTTCATTGTTGTGGATACACGCAGTCAGCTGATAGATTTAAAATAGTCTAAACAGCTGTAGCTGTTCCTATTCTAAATAAAAGTAGGTTTACCCTTAAAATACGATTGCTGGTTTTGTTGTTTTTTTGTTTTTCCGCCATTTTATTTGGATCAGTCAGAATTAACTGATACTCTGGGGTATTTCTTTTACATATGTGTTAGTCACGACTGTAGAATTTCAAGTCTGTAGCGCGCTCTATACGTTTGTCATATCAATTCAAAAATAGGGACCTCTTCGTGGGACACCCGGTACTTGCAAACTCTTATACAAATGTCATTCTGTTTGAAATGTTTAGCATACTTCCCAACACCTACTAGAAACTGGACATTTGGTGTAAAATAGATGTCCATTTAAATTGTAATTTAATTGTCTATGACTTCCATTCTATAGATTTTTAGCCGAATTTTCGAAGAAAATAAGAGCTATTACACTCGACCCAACTTGAAAACGGTTGGTCGGAGAAGGCTAAAATTTGGTTTCTATCCGTTTCAGACCATTTGGAGACTATACCCAAAAATCATTACTTTATATATATATATATATATATATATGTTTTATTCCCGGATTTTTAAGGGGTAGTAAAAATGCTTCAAAATTTCTGATTTTTTGGTCAAAAAAGGGCCTTAGTGCGATTCTTCAAAAGGTACTTTTTTTGTTTTTCGATCCGTTTCAAAATGGCGGAGTTATACAGTTTTTTCGTTTTTGGGTAGGAATTTGAGGGGTAGTTTTTTACCAACCTTGCTAAAAGGTAGTAAATATGCTTCAAAAATGATGAATTTTTTGTGAAAGGGTCCTTGTAGGATTTGAAAGGTACATATATTTTTATTTTTTGAATTGAAACAAAATGGCAGCCTATTTGTAGTAAACCCAAAGTGGCAAAGTTAGAGCGAGGAAATTGCATGATATCTCCCTCTCATAAGCCCAAGTTCAATTTGTGAGTTATATGAGTCGAAAGGCAATTAAATTTACTATAACCTTGTGTAAAGGTGTTTTAGGTACAACTCCTGGAACAAGGAACAAAACTCATATAAAGATCCCAATAATCAACTTTTTCGCTATTTTTGTACGTTAATTGCGCATTTTCGCCCACTCATAAGCCCGAGTACATATTGTGAGTTATACCATTCAAAAGACAATTAAATTTACTATAATCCTGTGTAAAGGTGTTTTAGGTACACCTCCCGGAACAAGGAACAAAACTCATATAAAGGTCCCATAAATCGAATTTTTCACTATTCGTGTACGATAATTGCACATTTTCGCCCAATCATAAGCCCGAGTACATATTGTGAGTTTTACCATTCAAAAGATAATTAAATGTACTATAATCCTGTGTAAAGGTGTTTTAGGTACACCTCCCGGAACATGGAACAAAACTCATATGAAGATCCCGATAATTGACTTTTTCACTATTCTTGTACGTTAATTGCGCATTTTAGCCCACTCATAAGCCCGAGTACATATTGTGAGTTATACCATTCAAAAGAAAATTAAATTTACTATAATCCTGTGTAAAGGTGTTTGAGGTACACCTCCCGGAACAAGGAACAAAACTCATATAAAAGTCTCAAAAATCGACTTTTTCACTATTCGTGTAAGTTAATTGCGTATTTTCGCCCACTTATAAGCCCGAGTACATATTGTGAGTTATACGATTCGAACAACAATTAAGTGTACTATAATCCTGTATAAAGGTGTTTTTGGTACACCTTCCGGAACAAGGAACAAAATTCATATAAAGGTCCCAATAATTGACTTTTTCACTATTCGTGTACGATAATTGCGCATTTTCGCCCAATCATAAGCCCGAGTACATATTGCGATTTATTCCTTTCAAAAGGCAATTAAATTTACTATAATCCTGTGTAAAGGCGTTTTAGGTACACCTCCTAGAATAAGGAACAATACTCATATAAAAATCCCAATAATTGACTTTTTGACTATTCGTGTAAGTTAATTGCGCATTTTCGCCCACTCATTAGCACAAGTACATATTGTGAGGTATACCTTTCAAAAGGTAATTAAATTTACTGTAATCCTGTGTAAAAGTGTTTTAGATACACCTTCCGGAACAAGGAACAAAATTCATATAATTTTTCCAATAATCAACTTGTTCACTATTCGTGTACGTTAATTGCTCATTTTCGCCCACTCATAAGCCCGAGTACATATTGT
>JAGFPH010001585.1:231637-260415 GCA_018207615.1 Philaenus spumarius
GCCCACTCATAAGCCCGAGTACATATTGTGAGTTATACCATTCGAAATACAATTAAATTAACTATAATCCTGTGTAAAGGTGTTTTATAGGTTCACTTTCCGGATCAAGGAACAAAATTCATATAAACATCCTAACAATCGATGTTTTCTCTTTTTGTGTTCGTTAATTGCTCATTTTTACCCACTCATAAGCCCGAGTACATATTGTGAGTTATACCTTTCGAAAGACAATTAAATTAACTATAATCCTGTGTAAAGGTGTTTTAGGTACACCCCTCGAAAATTCGGCTAACAAAATTCCTAGAAAGACCCCAATAAATGATTTTGTCAATATAACCACCAAAGGTCTCTTCCTGAAGCAGAATGTTTATATGTTTTAGGAACAGTGAATCAGCCGCAATGCAACAAAGTGTTTATTTGTATGCATTTTATTAGAATATAGAATTATGTATTTTATTTTGTTTATGATGTATGTATTTGGAAGTATTAAAAGTTTGTACCAATATAGATTACAGTTTTTTTATGATCATGCTTTATTTTATTATATTACACAATATTATCAACTTACAATCAGCCATGGGACATACATACTGAAGAGATGATGAATTAAAAGTTTGCATCACACAGTTTGAAACTTAATAGTCTTTTCCATTAAAATCAGTTAGCAAAAACTTAATTTAATTGAAAACCTTGCATGAAATATGAATAAAATAAATAACTATTAAATTTACTTGTTTTAAACTTAGTTATTCCGTGGTAAAAATTTGGCTATAGTAATGCGGCATTGCTGCTTACGCTTTTTTTTTTCTATGAAGAAGCCGGTAAATTGCAGAAAGGTAAATTTCCGTTTTTTTGCTGTACATTTTTGCCATACCACTGAACCGAATTTGATGCTTTAGGTACTCATTCGACACATAATTTAATAATTTTTTCTGTAACTGCCATGAAGGTAGGGCTAAAAAGACAGTTTAGAACTTCAAATATGGGGACCTGAAAGAGAGGTTTAATTTATAACTTTTGCTAAATTTAATACATAGAAGGCATACAAAATAATTTGAAGTAACCTCTGGCTATTATTTTCTTAAATATTTCCCAAAAATTTATTTACTTAAATAAAATGAATTTTACTATTATTAGGATTGTGGTATATTAAATTTGTTATAACAAATTTTAGGATTTACTTTCATACAACTACAATAAACTACAAGACGTATTAGAAACAAACTTGTAACAGACACTTGTACCTACCTAAAAAGTAAGTTTACTATTTTATAAGTGCACTATTACTGCCTAAGGAAAAAGCATCAGAGATGTAAGTTAAAAGAAGCAGAAGAACTTTTAGAAAAAGAATTCTGACTTTCAGTCAGTATACGAGTTAAATTAATATTTTAAGATGAGATCTTAAAATAAGCTTTGTAAATCGGTTGTTATTGACAACTTGTAACTCATGTGACGATTTATCACCATAGAAGTGAAAAAATGGGTAAGCCATGAAAAAATCCAGCAAGTGATTTGTCATTCGCTCTGTTTCCTTTCAGCAATAACATCTAATAACTGCTATTAAACTGAATGTTACTAATGTTTTTATTGTGAACAATATTACAATAAGTTAGTGTTCATTTTGTAATATGTATTACAAAATATTTCTTCATTAATGTAAAATATCTTAGAACTAATGAACTACACTGCAAACTTGTTTCTCCTCTGACCATATTGTTCATAGATTATCTGCTATACTCAGTAATAATTTAGTCATTGCTACTATCCCAACATACATGTTTTGGCTCCTTTTTCTCAGCTTTATCCCAAAATTTTCTATCGTGATAATTAAAATGAGAACCTATCAATATTTTTTCTCCAAAACTTTTTTTCTATACTAAGTTTAATTTATCCCCAATGTCTTACTAAAACTATCCAAATTTAAATTTAAATATACTTTCTACTTCCGGTTCTTCTCTTTCCTCATATGGTTACTAAGAAGAAAGGAATACTAACCTGTTAGTAGCTTTAGTTTTAGCAATGAGATCCTCATGGTGTCGATACCATTCTTCTAACTCTTTTTTTGCTGACTCTTTCCATTCTATCTTCTTTTTCTCTTCATTTTCATCTAAAGGAAAAAATAATAGTTCAGTGTAAATACCAAATTACAGTACTTTGTAAAAATATATTGGATAAAATGAACAAAAAGAAACATTTAATTTAATAGTAGTCTTAATATCCCAGGAATAACTCACAAGCTTGGTAATGCCTGGACAGAGCAAAGAATTTCTTCATTTTCAAGACTTTGAAGGTGTTTTTTAAGTATATAATTTTGTAGTCAAATATTTACTATAACTTTCCCAAGTTTACATTTATATCCCTGATAGTTGTTTTTAAAATCTTTCCTTGATACTTGAAAGACCTTCTTTAACTATCACGTTCCGTGCTGAGCGCAGTTAAAGCCGCAAAAAATGTCCATCGCCATAACTGAGCGCGGCTTTAACTGCACATGCACTATTTACTTTACATTGGAAAAGAGGGGATTTAGTCATTGCCTATGGCCATATTACGTACCTCAGTAGTTAGTAGATACCCTTCTATGAGTACTGGTCGCGTAACCTAGAAAAATGTAGACTACAAAGAAACTTATAGGCGTTCAAAAACTGCCGTTTTTTTTAACCAAGTGTTAAACCATTCTGCCAGAATTTTCACAATTTAAGTTAAGTTATTAATTTAAATCAACTATTTTTATCACTTCTTATTCATATTATTAGATATTCCACCATATTAGTGAAAAATAAATAGTTTGTGGTGTTGCAAAGCAGTCACCCTTCCAAATACACGCGCGGCCAATATTGCTTGACTTTGGTGAACAGTTGAAAACGGTATATTCTTATATTTAACACTTTTAATCGAATAAAATTATTTCAAATATATACCATGATACAAAAAAGCATTATCAACCAAAAATGGAGCTCCTAGCACCGGCTAAAATGTCAACAAATTCTTGGTGTTGCAAAGCGGCCACCCATCTAAATACTCGCACGGCCATTGTTGCTCGACTTTGTTGAACAGACGAAAAGCGGTATATTTAACACGAGCAATCGAACAAAATGATTTCAAATATTTACTAAGATAAAAAAAAGACTTTTCTAACAAAGTTTATATATATTTTATGATAAATTAACATACAAAAATTTATTTTGTGTCATTGCTAATTTGATTATTTACGAATTATGTTAGCCTACATAAAACACATTCAGGTTTTACTTGCACATTTTTAAATAAATAAATAAAAATCAAACAATAATATGATTAATTTTCATTATTAACATTTTTTATTAATAAATAAATGAGTTATATTTAAAAATGTTTCACAAAAATTAGGCATGAAATGATTAGATTTTGTTATGCGGTAATAACCGCGTTCAGTAATAGAGGAGAACATGACAAGACCTATGACTGATGCGGTTAAAACCGCAAGCCTGATCCGAGGGCGCCATTTTGCTAGTAATTCCAAATAGGACCGTAAAATGGTGTAGTACGGAAAGTGTTAAGGTTCAAAGAAGCATTTTACAGAGGTAAAATTTAATATTTTGTAATTATTGTAAGATTGGGCACCACCATTTCTATCCCAATTCAGAATTGTTTTTACTCAGCCTCTCAGGTCAAACGTCCAGCACAGATGGCCACTTGACAAGCTTAATTTGAACTTATCATAAATATGTAATTTCTCTCTGTATGATGATGCAACCTTGTGGAAAAATACTGAACTATATAATTTTTAAAAGTTAGGCAACACTGTGAAGTGCCATTTCCCAGTAAAAATATTAATATCATTCAGTCCTCAGTTTGATGCTACATGTTTTCTTCAGTTTTGTTTTTAGTTTACATTCTAAGAGTTTTTGTTTAAAAAATATCATACAAAAAAAGTATTCAAGAACTAGTTTTACTAAATAAAGGTTGTTAAAAAAAATTGTTTCTAACAGAAGTTTTGGTCTACTTTTATTAATAAATATTGTTATATTATATTAACATAATTTAATAAGTAGGCTATGATTATTAAATATTTTCTTCATTGTATTAGTGTTCAGTAAAACAAAGCAACATTGACATTTAAATTAATTTTGGGCTTTAATTTTTTCAAATACTAGTGTTTATTACATTGTTAGAATGTAATCAAAAATATGATACAAGCTAGAGTAGTGGAGAGGGCATCAAGTTGACCAACCTGAAAAACAGCCGTTTCCAGCAGTACTGGTTATATGGCCTGAGAGCACATTCGTACGGGAGTTAGTACGCCTTTCGTTCCAATTGGGAGTTTAGTTTGACCAGCAGTAAGATAATAAACTACTTTTGTGATATTACAGTATTATTTTAAATATTAAAATATATTATATTTTATTTACCTTTTTCTTCCAAACGAGTTTTCTGATCTTCTCGCCACTTCTTAATCTTTTCGGGTTCTTCTCTAAATACTGGTTTATGTGGAGCAGGACTGGAATATGGCTCTGTAAAACATTCCAAAGCAAATGAATTATAAACATGTCAGACAAACATGGAGCATTTGAATATTGGTTCAATTGGTTTTATGGCACTTGAAAGCAATCAATTGTATTGAACTGATTTTTAAAATAAATTTTAGATTCAGCTAAGATTTCAAAATACTAATTAATTGTCGATAAATATATTTAGTTGAAAATGTAAAATAAAAAAATAAACAAAGAAAAATTATTTGCATGAAAATACGCAATGCAGACATTTACAAGAATTTAAATTTGTGTACACCTTCTTTACATATTACCCTAAATGCAGGGGTTTACTGGTGCTGCTTCTTATTAAATGTTTTTAATGTTTTGTTTTAACATTGCACTGTTATATCCACTCCCTCAATCACACTCATTTAACACTCGGTTTAGAATTTTACGTCCGCCAATTGAAAAACCTCAAGATATACTACAGTGTGTTGCGACTATGCGAGCCAACTACAGTAAAGTCTCCCACATTGTCCCTCAGCTCTGAATCGAAATGGGACAACTTGGGGGAAATGCTCCAGACCCCCTTTTGCCAGCCTCGCCACACGCCTTTGATGTTAATCAAATCCAATGATTAAAATACTTATCGAATAACTAATTCAATTTCACGATTAATTAATTAAAAAATAAAAATCCAAAATGAGAGCACAACATGGAATACATACAAACAATGGCTGCTTCTTTTATCGAGGGTTTAAATTTCTGATAGTGGCTAATGACTAAATAAGAGACATTTTGCTAAGTTTTTGCTTAAATTAGTGTGTCTCTAAAATGTGATATGTGCTGTAGGCCTATATAAGTACAAAAATAGTTACAGATTATACTTGTGTACTTTTCTTATAAAAGTAAGCATATTAAACTCACTAAAGATACGTAAAATAGAGGTTTTAGAAGTGAACACTTCAAAATTTTCCCGGGGGAGTATTTTTGTTTAGTTCCGACAGCATTCCGGTACTGGAAACATTACGAGTAAACCTCTGCCTACATACATTTTAAAGACAACCCATTGATTCTGTTCTAAGAGTTTTCTTGTTTGTATTCCTTAAAACATCACATTTCTATAAACATTCATTTTAAAAACCTGTTTTTTGTCCATGTGTTGATTTTTTTTTTTTTATCAACTGGTTAAAGTTAAGTCACTTGAAAAGTAGGTTTTCACATTCAAAAAGAGGCTTGAAAACAATAAAAAATAACTTTTTTAAATTTTAAAAACTTGTACACTGTTTTAAGGTTATACAAGGCCGTGGAAACAGAATTGCAATACTATTCTATCAGGTGTTGATTCCAAAATTGTTTGTAAATATGGTGAGTAGTAGGTGAACTTAGAATGTAGAAGCTATTGAAAATTTATTTGTACGAAAAATATTTTTCATAGTATGTACTGTTTTAATTATGTTATTTTTTAACGTTTTTACACTAAACCAGTTAAGACGAATGACGGGGAACCACAGAATGCAAGTAAACCAAATACCAGTAACTAAGCTCAAACTGTGTTCGAAGTTCCAATTGTAGCAAACTGAACCAGCTGTGTCACTATGCAGTAAGCACAACCATACAAATTGTTAAAAAATGTGTAGAGTTAAGCCAAATGCTTTTCAGATTTTCTTCTATGTCTAAATATTGGCTGATATTCTTATACCAAAACTTATTTAGGAATATTGGCTCACTACATTTTTTAAAGCTTTTTTAACCTTAAAAAACAGCTAAAAAGGCCAAAATTAATTACATACTTTGTGGGCAACAAGGCAATTTTAATCAAACCTCAAGAGTTAAACACAACTTAAGAATACCAAGTAATAAAATAAAAAAAAAAAATAAAATTTTTTTTTAAAGACAGTAGTTATTAAATGTTATAAATAGTAAATAGAGTTGTAGCCCAGTCGTTATAGGTTACAACTACCAGTAATTTGCAATACGGCTGAATTTTTTTTTATATGTACATTAAAGTATGTAGATTAACATAAAAAAAGTTTACCAGTCTATCGATTTCCCAAAGTCGAAAAAAAAATCGATTATAATTTTTTTTTCAATTATCCTTAATATTTCGAGCTGGGATGAAGATAGAGGAAAATAAAAAATACCACCGTGTAGGGGAGGTATTTTTCAACAAAAAAGGTCATATGTATTTATTTCATCCGAGCAATGGTTTGTCTGGAAAAAATTCGATAATGCAGGTATGTATTTTGCAGCAGGGGAAATCACTAAAAGGGGACATCTTATTCATATATGAAGCGTTGGCTCATTCTAAATTGGCCGAATTTTAATATATCGAATTGAAACTTGACATAGGAGTTAAAATATATATTTTAAACATTTATGCTGAGTCTCAGCTTGTTATTCAGCCGTATTGCAAATTACTGGTACTTTTGGTCTAAATTGACCTTTACCGACTGGCCTATTGTTGGTTTCCTATAGGTTAATTAGTTTGTCTATAGGTACAATATAATTAATTCTACTTACTGTTAGATTCCTCTACTGTATTAGGCTCAGGCTGTAATGCTGCATGCAACCAAGTCATAATTAAATACAATTATCAGCTGTTAGTTTTTACAATTTTTTTTAAATTACTGGAGACAAAGAATAATTTTTACAGGGAAGCGATGTATTCATTTTGTTATTTGAATGTTATTTATGCAGGCTGTGTTACTTCAGTGAAATGAGCAAGTTTTAGAAGACTTTGTGCAGAATATGAATATTAATTTATAAGATAAATTACAAATAAAGTAGACTCTAAAAAATCCGGACTAATGGAGCTGATGGCAGATCCGGATTTAACGTAGTCGGGCTTAAGTCAAGTCGTAAGTTGCCATATTATTGGGGGGATATTGCCGGATTTTGGAACGTTTTAATGTATGGTGTGGAAGTGAAAGCTGGTGTAGCATGCGAATGCCACCTCCAAAATTAATAGTCTTCTGAGTCCCTAGTGTTCTGGCCGCGGGTAGGGTTCGCTCAATGGTGTTGCTGTCATCCAGAGTCAGTGCCCGATTGGCCCGACTACTATCTAATACCAGGTATCCTTGCCTATCCTCCCTGCAACCTCAGCTCCTGCGTTTTTCGGGGTAGCAAGGTTTTTGGTCGCTAGGGGGAGTGACTGTGATGCGCTCAGGTTCCGGATTAGGATCGTATGAGAGAACCAGAGTCTGTCACAACTTATCTATGTCTATGTCTATCATCTTATCTATGTCACCAACGATCAAGTAGTCATTGAAGAGTGAATCCGTTAGCAGTTATTGCGGTGTAACATCATCTCTTCTCTGACCTTCAGCCATTACAGACCATCCTGGAGACACCCACGACAATCTTTTAAGTATTAATTATTAACCTTGTTGTGTAATTGTGTGATGGCCGGCTAAGTAAATTAGTGCGTGGCTACCGCTTTTGCAGGGGCCGATTATGCATATAATAGTCCCAGGATGTGATTAAATTAGGTTTGGGGCTAATAGCCTATTTTGGCTGGCAATGCCCTAGTAAGTTAATTAGGTATTTGTGTCTAGTGCTATAACAGTGTTTAATAATTATTGTTCAGTAATTTAGGTGTATGTCAAAGCTGGCTACCCGTGTTTGTGGTTGTTTCAAGTGCTTAACCTCGCATTAAACCCAGCGTGTCGGTAGATAACAAGGCCTCTAACGCAACCCGGCGTTTAGTGAATATATATTTTGTGGCGGGGTGAATTAAATAAACGGCCCAGTATACCTTTCAGACGGAGGCCGGTTTTGTGAAGTGTTAAGCCAGAAAGTTGAGCAGCGTAAGACGGGTCAGTCTTACAGGGAATCTTCACAAGTTTTGGGGATCTTCAGTGTGAGATTTACGAGCAGACGTGCAAGACCAGTTTTCTCAGCAAGGGAAACGACTTCTGAGTGATTAAACAAAGTGTTTAAGTCCATTAATAAAGTCACATTGGGTTTGGAGTATTGTAACTTATAAAGTAAATACAATAGCTGTGTTTCCCGGTGTTTTGGTCCAATCTGTTTTACAAACTTGATATCTGATAAATGAGATATGCATAGTATAAGTATGGATTATTGTCCCAACAATTGTATGATTACATAATTGTAGAAAGCGTGAGCATAAATATTATAAGAGCATTACATCACTGAACCACCTGGTGTATCAACTATTAATTGAAACCAACCAACCTTAAATTTGAACCCTAACAATTGGGTCTATATCTCAACCCTAACAAATGGTAAGGGTTTGTTTGGGAAATAGTATAACATTCTCAACCCTAACAGAGCTCAAGTGGTTTTCTTCGGTTTTATGTCTTTGAAGTACCAATGACCATAGTGTTTGGTTGTGTTAACACACTAAATAAGAATGCAATTTTCAGGGATTTTCTTATTTCCGTCTTCAATAAAGACCAACTGGAGCTGTTTATTTTCAACAAAATGGTGCTGTTCATATCGCTAGGATGAATATGGATTATTCCCAATCGTTTGATTTGTCATTTTGGTGATTCCCAGATCTATCAATGTCTTTTTTTATGTGTGCGGATATGTTAAGGAGAGAGTATGTACCAACAAAACTGAAAGCCATGATCTGGCGTGAAGTGAAGTAGAATTTTATTAAGAAAGGTTATAAACAATTTAGTTGAACTTGTAAATCAGTGGAGTGCTATAAATGGACATCATTTAAATGACATAATTTTTCTTATACCCAAAAGTTTATAGAATGTTTTGAAATGAAAATGTAATTCCTGTGTTATTATTATATTTTATTTAAATTTGGTCATTAATAATGTCAGCTTTTCATGGGGCACACTGAATATTGTATGTTTAATAAATGCCTCTATAAGATAAATCTGATTATTACCAGATAAACCAACAATACGGTTGCTATATTATTATTGTATTTGTAACAAGTTTTTAACAAAATATAATCATTGTCCTCTAATATCAGTTAAATTTTTGTGGATGTTTTTATTTTATATCAGTTGACACTTTATTTCAATTAATACTAATAAAACCCAATAAATGGCTGTACTCTGTCATTCGTTTTCACTTTAGTCAGAATGACATTAACAAGAGTTTAAAAAACATAACAAACATTTCTTGTAGTGTCATTATAACTTTAAACAAAAATTCCCAGCTGATGGGAGGTAAAGTAAATATAATTAACATGTTCAAAAAAAAAGCCAGCAGTAAACATCTACGTTAATATAAATACCAGGCTACATAGGGTTAAAATAATATAAAACCATAAATAACAGCCTGATTGAGAGGGACTGTAACAAATAACTATTTTGTTTTAGCATACACTTCTTTGAGTAGCACATTGTACACTTCCCCTTCCTAAGAGTCAAAATATCAAATTGGTAGACACCTTTATAATATTTTACATATATTTAATAAACTTGTATGCATAGTTAATGAATTCTTATGCCAAGACTTGTTTGTCTACTTTAGTTGTTGTACAAATAAACCCACCGATTTACTGAAAACCTTTTTTTCAATATCTGTGAAATCTCCTAAGGAATCTAAAACTATTTTGAAGCGACTGGGTTTAAAACAGATACATTATCTGTTCAACTTAAAAATAAAAAAAATATACACACAGCACACCAAATCATTAAACAAATACATTAGCAATGGAATGGTGTTAGGCCACAACAAAAAGAAAATCCTCCTTGGTTAAAATAAACTTGTGTGATAAATCCATACGACTACACAAAACAAATGTCCAAGGAAATAGGATCTACAGACATATTTTTTTAAACTCCAGTACAAAACTTTTAACACAGTCAGACCTCTTTAGACTACGTAGAGCTTAATTAGCACCAAGCCATTTATTTTTACTTAAAAGCTGCATTTGAAAAATGTGCTACTATAAATCAAATAATTACCAGAATTTAATTTTTATTTAGAAATGTTGATTCAATTTGTAAAAAATTAGAGAAAATCATTGACACAAAAATTGAGGTGAAAATGGCGTGTTTAAGTCTATTAGTATAATAAACATTTCTGTGGAAATTTTAAAATGTCCTCTACTACACCACAGCATCTATTAATTATTATTTTTGCTGAAGTTTTTGTTTATTTGATTCTATTAATTTCATATAACAAGTTTATACTTACTACTAGAATTGATGTAAATTAATACAGTAAACTTCAACAGGGTCACAAAGATATGTATCAAGCGTAATTTGCTGTTTAAATGAAAAGATTTAAATAACACAAAGACAACACAATAAAGCTTCCTTACCTGGGTCAAAATCATTGAATGTTTTAATGTCTTCAGGGACGGCAGCTTCTGTAGAAATAAGCAACGTTAAGCAAAATAAGATAGTGCCAGAAAATAAACAGATTTAAGATGTAGTAAAGCTAAATGAAGTGGATTGTCTTGCATTCTATGCACAATAAGAAAACATGCATTTCAACAAGACAAAATAAGGATTTAAGGACAAAATCTAAGGAGGGAAATAGAATTAGACAAAATATTACCCTCAACCTTGTTCGATGATTAGACATTACAGAGTTATAAAAGGCTCCAAATGTCTTGCAGTCAATTGTGTAAGCTTCCAGCAACGTGATAAGCAAAATGATATATATATATTACCTTAACTCTGGGGAAGATCCAGGATAGGTTATTATAACTAATGTGGAAGGGGTCCATTACCTGAGGTCCTGGATGTATGGAATAGTAAATATTTTGAAAAACAATTGAACCCTATTAAAGATATATAAATTTGAAATATTTCTATTGGCAAACATACAAGATCAACAAATTGTGCAACAAAAGTCGTAACGTACATGTTAACCATACCAGATGCAGTTGGAGTGAACAGGAGATTGAAATAATTTGTACAATTTGTGTAGTCCCAGACATAAGAGTTATATAACACATCTTTAGAGTACTTCAATGACATTCATTTTCTTAGTAGTTAAGATTGTGTGCAAGTTTTCACAAGACATTGTTGTGCAACGTAGGAAGTTATGCTCATCCGTTGATCATTTATGGTGAGGGCCTTAAGACAATAGCATCATGTACTGCATCACATGAGTTGCCAATGCTGCCAATACACGAATTTTATATTGTTTAAAATACCTCAAATCTAATTTTTCAGTACTTTATTAATTATTACTAAATTTTAACGTCTCAATTCAAGTCACCTTATTCTTTTGATCGGCTCAGGTATGTTAATTTCTGATAATTCAGACATATTTACCGACTCAGGAATAATAATTTCCTTTGTTGTGGATTTACCCAGCTCATATAAGTCACTAATGTAAAAAACTGGTCTGATTGGTTTTAAACAAATTATGGTGTAAGTATAATTATTTAAAGTTACATTCATTAGTTTTATGTGTTTCATGAATCATCAACGGAGTCCCTCATTACACATTTACTGGTAAGGTAATGGTGGAAGTATGGCAGCATGACAAGCAGCAACAAATAGGTTCCTGTTGACCAACCATACTATCAAGACAAAACGCTTTATTTGCTTCAGTCATTGTGAACCACGGTTGGTGTTGTTTCAGGACTTAGTTTCCTTCAAACATTTTATGAAAGGGAGATTTGAAAAATAAATACTTTACATTATTATATAATATTTATATTTGGAAAAAAAACATCAAATTATAAAACCAATTCTTTTCTACGGTGGTGGAATGCAAAGCTGAATGGAAATGTTACGAAATTCAAATAGTCCATTTCATTTTCGGATAAAGCATATTATATTCCTATTTTATTTGTCAAAAAAGGCCTGATTTTGCTAGCGGTCTTGTAGTAAGAACAAAAAAAATGTGTTTTCTAACAAATTTGTTTGAAATTGATATATATATTTATATACACTTCTATTCAGAACTAATTTTTATGTAGGTCTAAAGTTGGATTTTCCCTTAATGATCATTTTTTGCTTCCTGAGCTAATAACTTTTACAATTTTACATCAATAAACTTTTCAGTTGCATATATAAATTCTTGGGACTTTTTCTATAAAAAAACTATGGAACACTTTTGGATTGGGATTTAACTATTATATTTGATGAATTTTTGAAAAAAATGCTTGAAAACGGCAAACAATCCATTTTAATTAACATTGGCAATTCTAGGGTTAAATTGCATATTTATCAATCACGAACAATAACCCCAGAAAAAGAAAGATTTAAATAAAACAATTTGTACTTGGAAAAAAATAAAATAAATTATAGGCCTTTAATATATTGGGTAAATTATAATTTAAATATTAGGTCTGTAAATATAGTTTTCATATTGTAAAATTAAAAGAGTTTTAAATAAGTACTTAATACTGGGCATTTAAAAAAAGATTATTACTATAAATTTAACTTCACAACGTGACGCAAAGAAAAAATAGAATACTAGACTAAATATTGTAATAGTAAAATATCTAACTGTTTGATATAAGAAGAGTTTTGAATAATACCTATATCTTCACCCAAAAAGTTATTTATTTGCAGAATGACCTTGGCAAGCTCTCAGCTGTGCTGTAAATGACTACAATATATTTATACTTTGTTCACACCATACCCTGCACCCTCTATCGGCTCGTCTTTACATTGCACTAGAGCAGTAGTAGTCGAAATGCCTTGCTGTCTATAATACGGCACTATCACTACGATTAATGGGAGATTTTTAACACAGTAGAAACAACAGATTATCTCCTAAATTTTTGGGGCGGAATCATCAAATCTTCATATTTTATATTGATTATAATCAGAAACATATGAAAATTCTCCCCCAAACTGTGAAAAAAACTCCAAAAATTTATTCCCCCCCCAAAATTCTGATGGCGCAACTTGCGCCATCAAACCCTGCTGTGGGCACCCACCCCCCCTGCCAAAGAGGAAACAATTGCACCGGTTGAAAAGCAATTGCATCAGTTAATCCTATGATTGGTTTTTTGAAATCGTGAGCCTAATGTACAGCCAAAATGGAGAACCCAAAGCTTTCTTTTTTTTACCCGGATGTTGAAAAACTAACAGAGACAAGAAAAAGAAAATTTAAACAAACTGTTATGAACATTTTATGCCAAAATTTGAAAGAACGAGTAAATTTGAATGATTCACTGTAAGTCATACCAGTGGATCGTCATCGAAAGCCAGATGGTATTACTCTAGTTACGCCCTTATTCTAGTTGTTAGTTGATGCCACGAGTTAGGTCTGGTGAGCATCGTGGTTTTGTGATTGAGTAATTTTTTTTAAATCAAAAAGACCAAGTGGTTATCTTCATAATATTAGAACATCTAAATATGTGCATTGGGTTCAAGCATCAATAGAACGATCACTAAAGAGTTCCACTTGAAAACATGCTGCTGCCTTGAGGATTTCAAAACAAACTGACTCGAATTCGTCACACAGACCTCATAATGCATCCGTATAAAATTATGGCTGTACAGGAATTATGTAAAGCAGACTAGAAACCCAATAAAACGAAATCTGAGGAAATTCTTTGAAAAGTCTCTTCCACAGTTGCTTTCTGGAGTAAAGATGAAGCGCATTTCCACCTATCGGTTGCTATAAATAGGCAGAAGTTCCAATATTGAGTTCCACCAAAATCCTCTATACATCCCTCAAGTCACACTGTGTTGCATTAGAACATTTTTTCAGCCCAGATTAGAGGAATTCAAAATTCAGAGGTCATTTGGTTTCAGCAGGATGGAGCTACAGCCCACACTGACTGCCGTTCACTTGCGATTCTGAAAAAGATGTCCAAATCGACTCATGTTTTTGAGAGACGATATTGGGAGGCTTGCACTCTTAGCCGATTTGTTACCCTGCAATTTTTTCCTATGGGGTTACCTCAAGGATAAGGTTTTCTAATACCAACCTCAAACTATCGAAGCACTTACAGATGCCGTTTTAGAGGAAGTTCCTGCTGTTCCCTTAAAAATGACCACCAGAGTGATAGAAAGTTCTGAGAATAGCTTTGGGGGCAATGTTATTTTCAAAGCCTAGTAGGAATAAACTATATTGTAAATACTTTTTTTAGAAATTGTTTTATTTTAATATTGCCCTTCAAAATGTGGTAATCTATTCTTACGCATCCTGTTCTGTATTTTGAATTTTAAAATAATGTTTGTAAATTAATAACTTTGCAGTTACTACCCTAAGTAAATTTAAATTTAATATACAGTAATTATTTCTCTTTCATATTGATTGATGACAATTTCTCCAATTTGTTTGTTTTTTAATCAATTAAGCTACAAAACTGTTTCCATTGCTTGCTCTGGACTCTTAACTTAAAATGAGAGGAAAGTTGAGTAAAAATTACACAACTTTTATCATTAATAATTAAATGTTATTTCTTAATCTAATTGAGTTAAAAGTTTATTCGTATAGACTATGAAGTAACCAGCTATATAAAATAAATACGAAAGTAAAATCATAACTTAAAAATGAAAGAATCAATTCAAATGTACAAATACATGAGACTTAGAAAGTTGAAGGAGAACCTGTGAATTATTTGCATTATCTACAAACATTTAATTAATCAGTTATGCCTATTAACTGAAAAGACCTGTTACTTGTGAAACAAATTCTTTGTTATTTATTAATTTAACTGAAGAATTCTGTTTAAAGCTGAACTAAAATCTTAGAATCCGAAAATGGAATTACATTGATTGACCTGAAAAAAATATTATAATGATTTTAGTTATATAAATACATTTAAAAAAAAATTATTCAATAACCTCAATGTTATTTTATTTGTTGTATTTTACTGTACTACTGTGTATTACTTTGTTATTAAACATGTACGCAGTAGTATTCAAAACGTTTTTAAACTAAACTTAAATGAATATACACACCCGTAGCTAGTGGGTCGGGTTCATTTTGTCCAAGAGAGTTGATCATCTCAAAGCTGCCAGAAGCACTTCCAGTAGTTGCAGCTGTCGTTCCTTGGTTGACAACACGAACACAGACATGCACACAAACACTTCTACTGAGCATTTTAAACACACATTTATATAGCATTCAGAACCAATTAAACTGATATCTGACACAGAGAATAACACATAGAAAGAGAAAAAAGCAACATTTACAATTGAACATAAAAATAACATTTTGGTGAAAAAGATTAACAAAAAAATCAACCCAGCCCAATTACTAAAAATATTACCTTTAGTTCAAAACCAATAAGGTGTACAAGTTTATTATTATTTTTTAAATATTGTTTAGTGACAGAATATTTATTCAAATGTATTGCTAGTTTTATCTTTTAAACTGACATATAAATTGTCACAAGTTAAACATTAGTATCACCAATAATAATTAAAACTAAAAACTAATTCACATATACTGTAACATAAGTTTGAACAAATCACGGATAATGTTATCAATCAGTTAATGTTACCACTTATCTAAAGCCCTGATCATTCGTATCATGGAGAAAAGAAATATATATTTATTATTATCAGGTCTTTGGTTACTGTTATCAATTTTTTCTGTCAGAGTAACAAGTAATAACTTGGTGCCAACATGTCGCAATACAGAAAGAGCGGTAAACTTACTGCAGACAGTCTGTGCACAGTACGAATCGAGAAATATAATGCACGTGCGAAAAGAATTGCAGTAGGGTGATTGTAAGAGTCATCAATAACTTTCTTTCAGTTTTGAGTCTGTACTAAAAGGTTTTTACCTGAACTGTGCTACATTTTTTTTTTTTTGTACAAGTGAAATTTAAGTTTGTGACAAATCAAAAAGTTATCACTGTTTACTAAAGACTATTTTAATTAAGATTATAGTTATCTATATAAAACGGATTTAAATCATTTTTTCATTAAAACCAAATTTCTGTGTGAGTGTAATATTCCTAAAGGTGATTAATTAATGATGACATATTTAAAAAAAGAAACGTAATGATTAAAATTTAAAAGATAAACTTGTAGGTGGAATGTACCAAAAATGAATGAGCATAATGCAGCAGTGCAGTTAAAATTTATGCAGATTCTTTGGTGTAAAAATTAAAATAAAGACGATGCTATCAAATCAACTCAGAATCCAGAAATACAAATTAAAATTGTATGAGTGGAAAAGAAGGTCAGTTCAAATCCGCATTGAAATTGTGGTTCTAAAATATTCTTAAACAGGATGAAGATGGTCCGTTGATGCGACAAAAAGACGAAGAACTGCAGTAAGCACAATTAGGTAATATCACAGGAATATAGAGTAGGTATGTATAAATGTGTATGTAGAATAGGAATAATTATGTAACTAGAATTAATTGATGTAATATCGCTGAGTTGCATTTTTAAGTAGACCAACATCTAAATAAAAAGATAGACGGGGAAAACTGAGTGGGGGCAAGAGTTTTTAAACAAAGAGTCAAGATTAGACAGGGGCTTTTGGGAAAGGTTCTTGGGCGAGAGGAGAAGTCTTGGGAGAGAATTGTTAATGTAAACTTTGTCTAAAATCTGTTTCAGATAAATATACTGGGAAAACTTCTTATTTAAAAGGGTTCAAATTCTGAGAGTAAAAAGTTTGAACTCAATTTTGCCCGTAGTGTAAAGTAAAAGATTTAGACGGAGTTTACTTCAATATTACATAGTGTGGAGATTAAATGTATGTCAGTAGGGCTTTAAAATAAAATAGATGTTTATGTATACTTTGACATATGATTGTAATCCTCTCATTAAAGTTAAAGCCAAGCGACTAGCCACTTTTGTAATAGTTCTAAAATTTCAAATCATTGATAAGTAATTTCTGTACTTTGTACAGGGACTTTGTTTTATGTTTGTGTAATTCCGTGTGCATGTTTTTTAGAGTTTTGTGCAATGAGAAGTATATTCTTTAAAAGAGAATTTACATAGAATTTGATTGAAGTGCCTGTTGAACTTAATTTTAACAGTCAACAGGGGTGAAGTTAATTTATATTTTGTAAATATCAAAGACCCTATCTAAAATGTATTTTAAAATTAAAGATTTTAACTTCAAATTTATTGAATTGATAAATTTGTTTAGTAATTAAAAATTAAACCCAAAGGCACTAGTCAAATTGCTGAGACCTGTAAGTTTACATTTTTCAAGAGAATTAAATACAAGAATTCAAAAAATGAAACAAATAACTCGTAAAAGTTTTGCTTATTTTAAACAGACTTCACAGATTGATTGCTACAAATTTGTTTTCAGTCGGTAAGTAGTTCGAGTTTAGTTAAATGCAATTTGAGACAGATAATATACAAGCAATTGTTTTATTCTCCGTATTTACGGTTAAATTTACCTTCAATAATGTGCGTGTGTTATGACAAAACTTTTAATTGCACTGTGTTTGTGATGTGAAGTATATTCTTTCTCATTTGTGTTGCTATTGATTTAGGTTTGACATTAACATTTTCGTTAGTTTTTATAAAGTGTGAGGTACTTAATAGTGATGTGTTATTTTATAGAATGAGTGATACACACAGTTTTATTTCTTTTTTATCACACACACAAGAGTAATACAACTAATTTATTTTTAGCATACATGTTTTTAATTATTGTATTTTAGTTAATATAGCAGGTACCCGTGCCTTCGCACACGGTTGCAAAGATTCACCGTATAGTAATAAATGTTTATTGTTTTAGGGGTTGTTATTACATTTTCACCCTTTAGCAGCACGCTATAAAATGCAAATATGATTTACATAGTATATATGTATTGTAAGAAATAAATGTACCAATTTCCAGCTCTAGCTTAATGGGTAGTATAATAATTAATTTGTATTGTTTTAGCGGTTGTTACATTTTCACCAATTAGAAGTACACTAAAAAATACAAATATGGTTTACTTTTTATATATATCCTGTAAGAAATGAATGTAGAAATTTCCAGCTCTCTAGTCTTAATGGAAGTGTAATAATAAATATTTATTGTTTTAGGGGTTGTTTCAACCCTTAATATAAATGAATTCTAGCCTATGTCTCATTCTAGGTTATGATCTATATGTGTGCCAAATTTCATTCAAATCCATCCAGTAGTTTTTACGTGATTGACTAACACACACACACAGACAGACAACATTAGATTTTTATATAATAGTATAGATAAATAAAAAAACTGATCAAAATAACACTAAAATGATACTACCAAAAATGAATACTGTAATAATGCCTGGTTGGCTGAAAGTGTAGACATGTTAATTTAATATGTTTTCATCTACAATAAGAACATCAACTTACAAACATTTTTCAAAACAGTAAATGACAATTTCCAAAATATCATTTACAAGACTAGAACTACTTGTATTTTATATTGTTTTTCTTAGGCTTGATCGGCGGTGGTTTTTATCTAACAGGCCTATAGGTTAATTTTTTAATGTTATTTTCTTATATGTATTTTATGTACATTATGTGTAATTTTACGAATAATTAGTTTTAAATATAGCTTACACAAATCATCGAACAGGTTAATAACTTCAGGGGATCGTTTGTTGGTTTGTAGTTTATTATTATTTTCTATATTTTTAGTTCGTAAAAAAAATAACGAATTAATAAATATTTTCATCGTTCATTTCAAACACGGATGCAATAACTGTTTTGCCAAAAATAACTTCCAAAACTTCTACAAAATAAATCTTTGCGGAGTTTTCAATTTACAAAAGCAGGACACAAACAGCCATGTAAAGAAAATTTTCTTTTCCATCTATAACTCCAAATACAGAAAAAGTAAACCACTTGCTGTTGTTTTGTCCAATGATAAGCATTAATATTAGGATTACAAAGGGTAGTTATGATCAAAAGGTATATAAACAATTGGAGTTTTAGGCTAGAATCAACAATAGAGCATTGACTATCCAAATACCAATTACGAATGACATTCATAATTGAATAAAAAGTAACATATCTGCAAGGCTATAAAGTGAAACACTTAAATCACAATGAACATTTCATAATTATCTTTAAGTTATTTAAAAATAATAACAATACACTAATTCTCACACATATACGTTTAATAATCAAACGCGTTTCAACAAAAAAGTTATCATCTCAAGTGATACATGAGTTACAACTAAAAACTTATAACGTTGATTATTAAACGTATGTGTGTGAGAATTAGTGTATTGTTATTATTTTTAAATCAAGCTCAAAGTTTATTAACCTTTAGTTATGTGAAACTATCTTAGCGACAATAAATATAATAATAATAATAATAATATAATACATTAAGGAACTGATTGTGTGTGGTAAAAGAAATTGGTTTGCACAATTTTTTAACCTAGCATATTTGAATTGTTTTTCTATTTTTATCCACTTAATTTAAGAAAGATTGGTTGAGTGACAAGAGAGTTTTTTTATTAACATACTATAAATAGTACAGCTAAAAGTATCATTATCCTAAATGTTTTCTATCAACGAAAATATTTACCATTTATAATAGGCAGAGCAGCAGGTTTTAACTCATCTTCTAGGCCAGCGAGTTGGTCTTGCTCTCGAGCCAAAAATTCAGCTGCTGGATCAACTTCGGTATCATCAAAATTATCTCCAAATCCGTCCATTCTCACTAAAAATGCAAAATTAGATGTTAGATCATACTAAATACAATATCTGCAAACTACTATACTACTACTAGTACTACTGAAACCATAAGTTTTAATTTGTTTTATTTTTTAAACAAATATACAAAGCAAATCGAAGCATGCTGCTAACGTATCTAATTATTTCTTCACGAAAGCTCTGCGATGACATGGATAGTTCGTTCCTTGTGAAATAACCATATACCTAATTATTCCTAACAACACCTACCCTCCTCCCATCAAACCGATCAGAAATCTGCCTTGTCCACTTTTAATAATAACTTAAGTACTTTGTAAATACACAAGTATCTTAAAGTTAATATTCGTAAAGAAAGGAATAACGGTTTTAAATGTTCTAACCTACTATTGTTTATGATCATCCGGACAAACTGTTTCTGAATATTAATTAAGGAATCAGATTACTAATGATATTACTAAGTCCCTACTGTATCTAGCCTTACTTCATAAGATAAAGTTAAAGGTTTTACAACATCCCCTTTACACCATTTTGTATCTAAATGATAATCTCACACTAGCACCTTATCCCCTTGTGCAAAAAACGTTTACCAGGAAAATTGTCTTTTTGTTTTTGTCAAACTTGAGTTAGTTCTAACTTTCTATTACAGTAGAACCCCTCTTAACCCGTCTGGACGGGACCTAGACCCTGGCCGGTTACGAGTTTGGCCGGTTGATCTGAGGTTCCCGTAAAAAATAGATGTTTGTTCAAAAATAACCTACAATACCGGTACATATTTCATAAATAACCAAACAAATAAAACGTTATTGCAACTCATTTTACAGTAGAGCGTCGAAAATCCGAACTAATTGGGACTGAGGGGGGGGTTCGGATTATCAATTTGTTCGGATTTTTGAAAACAACCCAGAAAATGTCATTTAGGGTAAAATCGATTAAAGTGGTTAACAGTACCTACATATTACGATTTAGTAGAACCTGCACATACAAAGTAGGCCCAACATGATTTACATTTGTAAATCTTAATTACAGTACAGTACATAATTAAAAGTTCACTTGTACATTATAGTTAACACAAACTAAAAATAAAAAAATACTGTATAGTACACTACTGTATGTACGACACACTGTTATAATGATTACACAAAGAGAAATCAATGAACTTTCTGTATGTTTAGTGCTAGCGCTAAAGCAGCTTATTAGCGTGACAGTGAAAATACTGACAGCCAATCTGCTGTGAGGGCAGGTATTAAGAATTGTTTAAAAAGAGATAATAATGTCAAACTGCGATGAACTTTTTTGTGAAATTTTTAACAACGCAATAACTGGAATTTACGAAAACAAAATTTTTGCAGGGCCTGCCTCAGAACGTGTTCTGATTTTTGAAGTTTCGGATTATTGACGTTCGAATTATCGACGCTCTACTATATTGTATGTACTGTATATACATAAGCAAACAAACACCAACAAATTAAACATTTTAACTTACATAAACTTTGAAAACTTAATTTACATATACTAATCTATATATATACAAGAACTTTTGTTCTCACAAAATTCAGTAAAGGTTCCGACAAAGCAACAGACGAAGAAAGAGAAACAAAGGATGCCGCTTTGTTAATTAATTCTAAGAAAAAATACAGTTGCCGCGGAAGCAAGATTTGATTCCCCTCTTGCTTCCGCGGCAACTGTATTTTTTTCTTTGAATCAATTGACAAAGCGGCATCCTTTGTTTCTTTTTACGCCCCTCCTCCCCTGTTCCCTTGCTACAACACTCCCCTGTTCCCCTGCCGCACACCTAACATTGCGTTACCCCGCTTTATTTTCTAGGAAATGTCCGTCAAACAATCAATGTTTAAAACTTCGGCCAGTTAATACACTTGACTCTGATGTTCCGGTTAATTGATAGGCCGGTTAAGAGGGGTTCTGCTGTAGGTAACAATAAATCAAACTTTGTTCTTAATTTTTTCCCGAACATTAATTATGACAGAATTTATACTACAGTATACTAATTATACTAGAGTACCTAGTACAATGACGTTATGAATTTTAGTAATCAAACAGAAATCTTGATAGAACAAAACTTGAAGACACAATTTCACAACTAATAAGTTTATTAACTCAAACATATTAATTGACTTGATAAACATATTAGTTTGTAAGATTCTGTGTTCAAGTTTTATTCTATCAATATATCTTCTTCATAAGTCAAATTAAATATTTACTTATAAACAGAAATCTATCAATGGCAGTTTCTATTTTATATTATTTTTAACTGCAATTTTAACACTTTTTTAACTAAAGACCTACAACAACTTTTTCAGCTGCACCATTTGTTGATTGGTGGAACGGAGCTGTAAAATTATATTTCATTCCCTTATTAGTCATAAATAAAGAAAATTCTTTTGAAGTCCATTGAGGACCAAATTATAGTTTTCTTAGTTGTATTATTGTGGCATTGTGCATTTGTTGTTCGTAGGAATTACTTCTATGAATTTTGAATAAGCATCTATTAAAATTAAATATATTCATTGTTGATAGCCTTAGAATTACATATACATATATATATATATATATATTATTTATTTGTAGTCAACTGTAGTGTCTAGTTTTACTTCACTTTTTATGTGGCTACATGTTTCACTGCCACAGGCAGCATCATCAGGCCAGCTATCTATGTCCACTCAAAAACATGCATATATAGGCCTACACTACACTTATAGACCTATGTTAAATTAAGTGTTTGAAAGGACTTAATATTTTTTTAAATAAATACATTTTGTTTGCTATTGGTCCAAAGAAATCTGCATGTAGACGTTCCCAAGGAACATTAGGAATGTTACAATAATGCATGAACTTTCATGACAAAATGAACAATTGTTTGACAGGTTTTCAATGTGTTAATCACAACCAGGCCACCACATTGAAGATCTAGAAAAGCTTTTCATTTTTTCAATAACTAAGTGATTCCTATGAAGTTCAAAACGTAAATTTTGAGGTAAATAAACCGAAATTACAGCTCCTAACCCCCAAATTAGGCATTCATTTTCAACATTAAGTTCATATTTCTTAACTTAGCTTTGAAATTATTATTTTCAACTTTATATGGCCAACCATGTAAGACATAACCAAGAACAATAACAACATTTTATCATTTTCCATTTTATTTCGCAAAAATTTAGAGCTAATATATGTATATACAGTAGAACCCCTCTTAACCGGTCAGGTCGGGACCGAGACCCTGGCCGGTTACGAGTTTGGCCGGTTGATCCGAGGTTCCCGTAAAAAAAAGATTTTAGTTCAAAAATAACCTACAATACATATTTCATAAATAATAAAGGAAATAAGACGTTATTGCAACTGATTTTATTGTATGTACTGTACATACACACACAAACAAACACTAACAAATTACATGTAAACATGAAAAATGTACAGTACACTTCCTCCTCCCCCATTCCCTCGCCTCCTTTTCTCCCCTCCTGTTTTCAAGCACTTTTGCTCTCACGAAATTCAGTAAAGGTTCCGACAAATAAACAGACGAAGAAAGAGAAACAAAGGATGCCGCTTGGTTAATTGATTCCAAGAAAAAATAATACAGTTGCCGTGGGAAGCAAGATTTGATCCCCCCTCTTGCTTTCGCGGAAAGAATCAATCGACAAGGCGGCTTCCTTTGTTACGCTCCTCCTTCCCCCTTTTCCCTGCTACAACATTAACACATACAGTAGCACAAATAACATTGCGTCATTTTGAAATGTCCGTAAAATAATCGATGTTTGAGACTTCGGCCAGTTAATATATTTGATTTTGTTGTTCCTTGAAATAGGCCGGTTAATCCGAGGACCGATTGATCCGAGGCCGGTTAAGAGGGGTTCTACTGTACCCAGATTGAATAAATTTCAAATATAACCATAACCACAATTATTACTGTACTATCATCATTAAACTAAGAGGATATCTTGATAAACCATCAGTGTTACCATGATCAGTAGATTTAATATATAATTTATAAAATAATCATATTCACACAAAAAAATATATAGTGTTGCAATCTATTGGCCGCAATTTGTGGAATATACCTTATTTCTTTCCAAAGATACTTAACAATGCTTTATGGTCTGCAAGAGAAAAATGTATACTGTATAGGTATTGGTTAAATTTTTGTACACCAAAAATTATGGACAATGCCATTTATATTTAAAAAAATATATTTTTGACCTATAAATGGTTGGTCCATCTTTTTTAAGGTATACTTTAGTAGATAAAATCATTAAGTAGGCCTAATGCATTTACGGTCAATTTAATGACCAAAAGTATAAATGTATAAAAGTTATTCATTTTTTATGAAAAGAAATTTACCTCAAGCTGTTTTATTTGATCAGTTTTGGAATCAAACTTCCTATGTTGTTCCAGAGGCTCGAATCTTTAATTTGAGCCCTTACAGAAGTCATTTTGACCATTTGGGGTCGAGAAATCATAACTTTTAGATCAAATTTCTCGTTATTACATAAAATTTTGTATTTCTAGATAATATATATATGAAATTTTCAGAGTGAAAACATAGAAATGTCATATTTTTGTGGAAGAGTGATGTTTTTTTTTAATGGAAAAAAACTTGAAAAATAGTGGATACCTTAGGTTTGAATCATTCAAATTAGGTAAAATAGGGCTAAAACTCTTTGTTTTTAAATCCTTAATCAAAATTGATAGACAGATTTCAATTTGATATTAGGAATAACCACAATAAACCGCTAAAAAATCCAAAATCGGTCAATTTTACAATTTCTAAGAATGTTGTGCGCAGGTGCAAAGTCAGATCCTTAATCTACCCTAAAATCTACAGATTGCAAAAAAATATTAGTCCTACCCTCCTTACTGTTTCTAGAATTTTTTTCTAAAAATTACAATCTATTATTCACTACCATTTCGTCTGATTTTATAATTAGTTCTCAGTTTTCAGAGACACGTTCAGACAACTTAGGCTATAATCTATTGTCCTACTTGAACTAGACTTACACCTACCTTGAGACCTGTACAATTTCTTGTTTTATTTTTTATTTATCTGTTCGAACATCGGCATCCCCATGTAATGTCGTTTCTTTTATGCAACCTGACACTTATATATTAACATATCAATTAGAACATTTTGGTATAAAAAATTAATACACATGTGACTCTATTATGTACTGTCAGACCTAGAAGTAATGTTTTATTCATACTATCAGCCTAACAAATGCCTTACCTCGGTTCACCAGATGACCTTTGGTATATAACTTAGCCAATTAGTATTATATAAAACATATAGTAGGAAATATACATTAGTTACTTATAATAATACCTACAGCTATATTAATACCCTACACCTAAATGGATCTGCTTTCATTTGCCTCTCTTTCTAGTAACCTATACGCAACTTGTTACAATTATAATATTCAAACAATATAATTTAAGCCTATAAAATTCATTGCGTTGAAAATTAGTACAGAAACTACAAACTATTCTTACAGTTAGCATCGCTCACTATAATTACTCATTCATTTTGTACATGCCCGTTTATGTAGCAGTATCACAGTTTCATCACAAAATGGTTCGATCACTAACATCATCAATTGATATGCTATTTTTCGTTTCATTTTAAACATCCCTTTCATTATTCTGGATTTTTTAGTTCCCGAGCACCTATATTATTTAAATTGGATTGTAGAGCGTTTTCTGTTTAGACTCAGTTTATCGATAAAGAGTGACAACACTAGGCCCTACTCTCATTCCTAAAAAAAACTTCAGCGTTAATTTACTTTAGGATACCCAGCTGGTATTTTTCCGAACGACTTTTTATAGGAAACAAAGTAGTGCTACTGCCAACCTAAGCACATTGTAGTAATATTGAATGTTGAATACTGGAAAACATACTGTGATTAAAGACTGTAAGTTAGAACTTCAGACAATTTTTTTAATGCTTGCATTTCTGTTAGGCTATACAAAACAACTTCATTGATGTTTACAAAGTGGAAACATACTGTGACTAAAGACTATAAGTTGGAACTTAAGGCTTTTTTTATTTTTTTCATCAATTCAAAATACATTGATGAAACAAATCCATTTGGGGCCCTTTTTATACACATTAGGTTGATTCAATATACCAAATCATGAATATCTATGTATATTGAATATCCCTAGTTTGTAGTATGATATGATGTGTAGGCCTACATATTAAGTATTTAGGCCTATGTATTACATTTTATACAGTGAAAAATGTGTATTCCTATTTTGTTATACATGTGTATTTTATTAAGTGATGTTAAGTTGAAAGAATAAAGGAGTCCGGAAATTGTGTTTATTTACGTTCGCATGAGCAGCCCGATACCATTGGAAAGCAACGACTAATATTACCCGAGTTAAATAAGCTGTGAATTGAGTTTAAGTTTAGTGTTTTATTTTCTGTTCATAATTTTATTAAATTTTGTAAATTATATTTTCTGTTTTCATTTAGGCATAACTTAACTACCTATTCAACTATAGGCTAATATTTTTGCAGACGACGATGTTTTACATTCTGAATAAATTTTGAATACAGGTAACATACTGTGACTAAATAGGTAAATACTGCGCCTTCATTTATTTAAGACATTTAGAAATAGAATTGAAAATTACAATTACGTACTTGAGCATTTTCTTAATTGTGGCGAGGTATGGCGCAACTTTACTATTCGACTCTAGACTAACAGAAATGCAAAAATAATAATTAAAAAAATACCTAAAAGGTTCTAACCTATTTAGTCATAGTATGCTTACCTGTATTCAACATCTAACAGTAGAATGTAAAACAAGTCATTGTCTGCAAAAATATTAGGCTAAAGTCGAATAGTAAAGTTACGCCACGAGGTATAATCAGGAAGACAGGAGGTTTATTGTAAACTGTAGCCATTTAGAATTTATAATCCTAAAAACCTAGCCTACTTGTGATTCAAGCAAACACAAACAAAAATACTATGAGCAAATTTTCAGGGATGTTAAATATAGCCTAGGCCTACCTAATAATAAATATCCTAAGGAATAAAATTTAAAATAACTACCAAACTGTGCTCCAACCCGATATTTACAGATACCTTCACAGGTGAATTCCTGAAACTTCCTGCTTTATTTGCTCCGGTTACTAAACGAAAATGAACTACAACTCAAGACTTAACATAGAAAGCTAGCAAATTCCTTATTAAACATTCAAGTGAGACAACTCAGATAGAGACACAGACAGACAAGTGCACACAAGTTGGAATGTCAGAATAAATAAATTGACAAATGACAGCTCAAGACAAATAATATCAGCTATCAAGTATGCAATAAAGACTACATAGATTTCAAAAACAACTCAAGTGGGCAGTGGCAGTTATTTTTTTTTTTTTTTTTTTTTAATATACGGTACTATAAAAATATTGTTTTCATAATAGCCTAATGTAGATATTGGGTATTATTAAATTTATTAATTTATGTGGATCCATAAATAAATAAACGGTATCAGTTAACTGACACAAACTTTCTCCCAACTTACTGTAGTCAAAATAATATTGTTTTTAATCATTTTATTTACTACTTTTTAGAACAAAAAAAGAAAATAATATTCTACCTACGTAAATCGTATAAAAAAATTATTGTCCCAGGCGGGATTCAATCGCGCGACCTTTGAATTACTGGCCGTGCTCGCTTCCGTTGTGCTAACCCGTGCGGCCGTCGCCGCGATGCTAAATTGACAACATAAACTTCTTTATTTTTTAACATTTCCTCAAAATTATAAAACGCTGAAGTTTTGATAAAAGCGGGTGGTGTCATTTTGTTTGGCATCTTAAGCACTATAAATACTGAAAATTTGATCAAAATCGTTAGAGCCGTTTTTGAGAAATCTGCATTTTTGTCGTTTTTTATGGGTTTTTAGGGGTAAATTACCCTTAAAAATTCCAAAAAATGAAAAAACGCCTGGATATATTAGGGTTTAGTACCTACATACCAAATTTCATGAAAATCGGACCAATAGTGTCCTCTCTGGTCGTGTATACATACTGACAGACTGACAGACAGACACCACGTTAAAAACTCTTTTTTGGGTTCAGGGAGCACCAAAACAAAAAATTCCACTAAAAATATTTTTGGGTTCAGGGAGCACCAACACAGATAATTGCACTAAACAATTTTTTGGGGTTCTGGGAGCACCAAAACAGATAATTCAACTGAAAATTTAAATTCGAACATTTTTACGAAAACAATACTTTCTCCATATACTACGTATAGGGTGGAGAAAGTAAAAATGGTTAAAAATTATAAAGATATAACCACATGGTGGTCATTCCTCAGGCATAAATATATTCATTAATTTGTTATTTAAATATATTAATATATATATGCATTATTTTTAGACTGAGAAAACAAAATTCGACATTATTTTCCACTAGCTGTTGTACCCGTGGCTTCGCATAGTACGGTCCAAAGTTTCGCCGCATAGTAATTAATGTTTATTGTTTTAAGGGTTGTTATTACATTTTCACCTCGATCCGGCTTTGCAGCATAGGCGTAACCAGGGGGGGGTTTTGGGGGTTGTAACCCCCCCCCCCCCCCCATGAAAAAAAATTTCGGACTTTGTTTATATTAAAATACCTAACTTGTTTTCAACACCTATGCACATGTTAAGCTACAATAAATTATCAATATATTGCTGACATTATCTTTGGTTGAATTGGGCACTGACACTTTATTTTATAATAGATGCAGTGTAGTGTATCAAAGTGTAGTGTTCTAAAGCCAGCACACAACGTTTTCCGCCACAGATTATTTGCCGTCGCCGTCATATCAACAGTGA